>PQWD01001504.1:27459-155392 GCA_019425675.1 Leucinodes orbonalis | reverse complement strand
AAGACGGAGGGTTTCGAGATACTAATTCAGTGACCTATGCGATGATTGGAAATTGTGATAGTTGCTTGAGATTATTTTAAATACGTAAATAACATTTTAATGACCCATTTTTGCGCTGACATTACAAATGATCATCATAATCATGAGCCTATAACGACCCACTGCAGGGCACATACTTTCTGTCCACTATTGAACAAAGGCCTCCCTTAATGATTTCCACGCGGGCCGAACCTAGGGTTCGGTTGACATCCATCTGCTATCCGCCATCTTAACCAGCTATGTGGAATTATTCATTTCAATTTGAAATATATTTTTTTCTCAGTTTGGTATCCCTCGGCTTTAAGAGAGTTTGTCGAGCACCGAATTCGCCGACGTCAACGGCCGATCGGCCACCGTGACGGAATAAATTTCAAATAATAATTATTTCTTTACCGCTGCTTAATTAATAAGCTCGACATGAATGGTGCATGCGGCCAGCAGCTTGAATTCACTTATCTTGGCAGAAATTACCTACTCTTTTAAATATTTTTAAAGTGTACTTTTTGAAATCGTATTTGGAAAGAACACTTTAATTTATGAATATAAATAACACATAGACATATACTGAAGAAATAAATACAAAATGCTATGCATGCCAAAGTACATATTAATAAATGTATAACTCATTCATTAATTATTAATTTGGCAATGAAGTCAAATTAAATATTTTATTGATAAAAAAATATTCGTGGTAAATTAACATTCAAGACTATTAACTTGCAAGTTAAAACATAGTTACGGGATTTTGATATTGGTGACAGTTTTCAAGTCAATATCGACTAAATGTTCTACCAATCATCATCATCATCATCAGCTCATTAAACGTCCCCACCGAGGGGCACGAGCCTACCCGTATAGGGTGATTAGGCCTTAGTCGTCCACGCGGGCCCAGTGCGGATTGGACGACTTCACACACAACCTTCGAATCTCTTCGCAGGCGTGCATGAAGTTTCCTCACGATGTTTTCCTTCACCGTAAGAGCGTCGGATAACGTACATATATTTTTCGAAAATTCGAAAATACATTGGTACGTGTCGGGATTTGAACCTCAGCCCTCCCGGTAGGAAGGCGACAGTCCACACCACTGAGCCACCGACGTTCTACCAATATCCATAATCAATCGCTTAAACTACTTCATTTTATTCCACTATCAATATATAATTATCCAATCGCGTATTTAACTAGCAATTAATCTGCCGCGTCATTTCTACATCGGCGAGTACACTAACTCCATCTATCGATTGCGAGTCTAGAGTTAACCGAATAAGGGATTAATTAGACGAACACAGGCTCAGGCGATCTCAGACGGGCAGCCAGACGCCGCCGGCGGTGGGGGGAGAGGGGGGAGCGAAGGCTGCGTTACGTCAGGCAGTATCCGGGTTCGCGAACGCCGCACGCGCCGACGACGCCGCGGCCTATTGTCCACTAGGACAGGTGGACCTCTCACTTAGACCATTTAGTTAGAATAACCTAGAGTAATCAAGGGTAATTTGGTGTAACTCGCACCTGAAACTACTGAATTTATACTTAAGTAAATAATATACGGTTTAACACCTATGTGTTTGATTATCTTTACTCAGCCATACGTTTCAATTTGCAATCGACAGATAATAACTTTGAACATAAAATAAAAACATGAATTTAAAGCAACAATAGTCTCTACTGTGGTCTCTACTAATTTAGAAAAAACTGATATGATAACTTGCTCTTGTATATTGTATAGCATTGTATATTGTATCGATTGTATGGGATTACTCTTATGCACTGCTTTAAATAAATACATTGAGTCATGCCTAAGCCAGTTTCTTTATTTTGAACAAGGCAAACGTAAACATATTGCTTGCGATCTGTAATCGGACATTTTTTATCAGTTATAAAATACCTACTAAAACTGATAACTTGGGTTATACTTGATGTAATATTGGTGTAAATTGTAAGAATTGTAAGATCTGGCCTAACACTAATATGAAAACATTATGCCTATATTTGAAAGAATGAAAATATTTAAAAATAATAAAAGCCTTTATTCGATTGCGTTCTTAAAACAAGAAATGGCCAATCAAAGAATATTTCACAATGAAATTACACTTACCTAAGGCTTAAAGTCTTTCACTACACAGTGCAAGTAATAAGCACTTCGTAATATTTCACTATATCAAATGTCATAATAGCGTTCACATGACTATAATAAGTGACATCTACAAAATAATTTGAACAGATATATGAAATACTATAATTTGGGAAAATAATATCGTATCATTTATGTAGTTATTTTAAAATAGATACACCTATTCGTAGAAAGGCAATGGATTAAAACTAAAAACAATGACAGTGCTAATGAATCAAGAGACACGGCCGTGTTTTATGTGTGTTTACTTAGAACATATCAAAAAGAATACTAAACCCCAAATTCCTGAAGTGAAAGATTATGAGATTGCACTAATGAAAGAGTTCGGATTTGTGGTAAACTTACTTACATACTTAAAGTTAATTAAAAACCAATAGAATGCCTGTATCAGGTTACGATTCATCAAACAGAATCTACGGCCAGAATTCTAGAACTAGGCTCAACGTTGTTCTTTACTTAAATTGAGTTAGAAAGGGATAGCGCTTTATACGATAAATAGCGGCATCATTTTCTAACTCTATTTAAGTAGATATCAATGCTTGAGTCTCGTTCTAGAATATGGGCTTAAATCTTCTAAACCTTTTCTTCCTAAACGAAAATCCTAGGTTGATAGTACACTAGCGATCTGTGAATTATACACGTATATGAGTTACCTGCTGAAAATTCTGTGAAAAACATGTCCATATGAATGGTGCCAAGAAAAGTGCAAATGACTTGCCAGAAGATAAGACATACAGACAGAAAAAGAGATCATGTTGTGGCCGGCTCTGAATCTACACGACCTTACTCTACAAAACTTACTTTACATACTACTCGTCCCAGATAAAATACGTGAATAGGCCGTTTTGTAACGTCAGACACTAAATATTCGCATAACTCATTACTTTAGATACTAGATATTACATAACACAAAAGGCGTACGTTAGGCCTTCGTGGCGGTAGCAAATGTAGACGTAGTATCAGTTGCTTAGTTCCTGTACTACAGACAACTTCAAATAATTTTCATTATTAATTGATTTTTAAGAGTTTACATACATCTCTTTCTTTCTAAACTGTTAAGTGTTTCTTCTTTTATATAGTTTATTAGATTATCTTACTTAACTTTTTAATAAAAAGTCATCTTCCATCAATGCCGATATAAATCCCAATATACACTAAGATTCTAATAAAAAGTGTTTAACTATGAATCGAGCAGCAATCTCCGAGGCATAGTTCATATCGAACTTTAGCTTTACTGTTACCATGAAAAGGCCTGTTGCTAGGCTGCGCGTGCGCGCCTGTGCCAATCGGAAATTGTCTAAATTCTAGGCCATCATCGCCCGTCTCTCTCACACCCCGCCTCGAACACTTGAGTATCTATAGCGCGCACATTTTTAAAATATAATGCTATGTCAAAATGCACACAAAATTACACTCATTCCTTATATGTTATAGTATTTTTAAACCAGCCATTTTTGTACTGTTAAGCACGATTGATCATTACGTAATATTAATTTATGAGTTAGAATCTCGCTTATTTCCTTTCAGCCAAAGGCATGCATTAGTACTGACTCTTCAATTAAAATGGCGAGATAGGTATTCATATTACTAAGGACCGTCACACTGTTTTATTATTGACGACCTCAGATAAACAATAAAGTAACTAGATGCACAATTTCACTCAGAAAGTGTCCGCGGCAAAATTCTGCCTATCACGTCAGCTGGGCAGAATTTTCATTCATAATCACGTCGCTCGCTAGATGTCATAATGACATGGTAGTGTGCTTGTGGTTTTTTTATTTTGTACCTTACAATAATGCGTTAAGGTCAAAATTAAATTGAATAATTTTATGTTATAAATATGACAATACTACATGTATGTGTCGTGCAGCTCAGACTTTTATTGGTTGACGTTTCTTCATGGTTGTGCATCTAGTTAGTTCATTGATCAATAATTATTGACGATCCATTTGTAGTGTAATGGTAGTGTAGTCGGCTTCAACAATTAGGATTCCAGGTTTGATCCCCGGTAAGTACAAAATATTTGTGTACATGTCTGATTTTATTGGTCTGGGCGTCAATTTATTTACAAAAAAAATATCCATTTGCTAGTACATAAGTACAAGCTGCTTGCTAAAATTGTGTAGTATGTAGTGTAATAAAAGAATGTAGATATTTGTTTTTATGTTATTATACCTATAACACACATATTTTTTTAAATCATTTTATTGACCTAAATTTGAGCCTCTGTTCTGCCTAGTGATAAGCGATATAGAGACCGATTTCATACACATTTACCCAGAAAATGCCCATTTACCCTGGAACTGTAGTCACCAAAGGATAGACGCAGGGATCATTCCACTCGATAGTGGCGCGGACCAAACAAGATTCAGGAAATCTTTGAGTGTTGATTGCTGGGAAGTCAGCCACAAAGGTGTGAAAGATCAGACTAGACGACGTAGACTACACGCACCTTTAAGGAAGATTCATCATCATTATAACCACATTTTATGCCCACTGCAGCTTTTTTTAAAAATAAAATGACATCTACAGACTCTTGGTCTTTGTCCGTACTTTTTTTAGTTTAAGCTTATTTTGTTAATTAATAATTATAATATTATGTTAGTGCTCCGCGCATGGGGCAAAAAAAATTGGTTAAAGGAGCAACTGCAGCTTAGTGGGATTAAAATTTCAGTTCAGTGCGTATATGCAGTTTTACAAAGCATCGTTCGATATTAAAGTTGGAGGGATGCGGCCAAAGTCATAGCTTTTATTCTTTGGCTTAGCAATTATTGTCTTATAAATGCTAGATAAAAATTAAATACGGTTTTAAGTACGTGGATCTAATGAGAAGAAAATATTAGTCTTAAAAAGAACAATAGGAATATGTAAATGGTGTAAAAAAAGTTGCTAGCTTAATCGACTGTGCTGCTCGGAGCGTTTCCCATACTGCGAACTCTCATCCGCAGTGATAGTTAATCCACTGTATCACGGGAAATCATAAATCATGTGCTAAATAGGTGTTATCATTACGGCATATTTCCAATTATTAAGATTTAAATAAAATCACGTGTTTTTTCTCTCTAACAGTTTGTTTGCAGTCTACATGGGCAGTAGAAGATATATTTTTCTTGAGATGTTGTTGATAAAAAATAAGGTGTAGGATAATAGGTACCTAAATTAGTTGAAATATTTTATATTTTCCGGCAGTAATAACTTTGATATTACTCTCTCTGCTTCCAGCAAAATGAAATTGGGTAGGCATCATTCATAATCAACCAAACTGATTATATTCCTAATTTATTATAATTAGGAACAAAACATACACTATTTTTGTAAATTTTATTTTATAATTTAATATGTGTAAAAAAGGTAGAGAACGATTATTAGAAGAAAGCAAAATCATAAATAGGTATATTATTAATTAAATTTATCAAAGTTTATCAAAATTCCAGATATTTTTTTTTGTTTGTTGGATTCACCGACCAATGTTACTTATAACAATATCAAAATAGGCATTTTTTATAACTAGGTACTGTCTACAAAGGCTCAATTGTAGATAAATATCACCATATTATCAAAAACATCTTCGTACATTTACCAATAAATGTTCCAATTCAAAGTGTACGTGACCTATTCATACTTATCAGGAAACTCCTCATTATTCACTTTAAAAAAGCACCATGACTACCATGAGTTTAATTTTACTCAGTTTTGTTTATGAAGTTTAATTTGACTTTTAAGAGCTTTCGTCGGGCCTAAATTAATGAAATTATTTATGCTTTGAATTTCGAAGTATTTGTGTAAAGCACGAATATAAGCAACTTATTTATGGATATTTGACAGCTCTGTTGTAAACGAAATTTTTTTTCTTACATCTAATGCTTTTTTATCATAGGGATAGTAAGATTTTTTAAAAATAAATGTGATTTCATATTCTTAGATTAATAAATGCGCTATTGACATTAATGGATGACTTCGTTAGATCATCATGTGTTTTATTCGAACAAACGCGTGTCATTCCGGTGTACAGACAGACACATCGAGTTATGGGTGCGCGCGCGCCGATGGATTTACCGGTTGGTCGCGAAAGTGCGGCTCAATAGATGGATAAAGTCGTGATGCCATTGACTACATCCGCCATTATAAATGCTCTCGAAATATCGAGAATCTGTAACGTCTCGGTTAAACCTTTTTTTAATGTTCAAAACTTGAAAAGCGAGACTGCAAAAACTATATATCTAACTATTACCATGCCTGCATCTATCCACAGACAATCACACAGCGTAATCTGTAACCAATTTTAGCAAAGAATTTGCACAATCTGTACTGAGAAACGGATAAACATATTTTACATGGATTTTATTTTGTTACTACATACATTGAAACACCAATATAGACAACATCTCCACAATTGCATTTAATAGTTCGTCAATATACGTATATATTATTTTATCTGAGGTATCACCAATTGTAGATACATGATTTTTTTGAACTCACATACTTAGTGTAAGTTTTCGATGTACCAGATAGTTAATATTCTCGGGATATGATGTCGATAATAGATTAAATAAACATATAAAGTCTCAATTGAATAGCTCTAATACTTTAGATTTTAATGATATCTAAAATTTAGAGATCATTAATGATCATCAAAATGTTTGGCTGCTTCCTGAAGTGCTTGAAAGCTGAAATTTCGTATATAATCTAAGTTTATTGCCCAACCAACAAAAGAAAGTCATAAACTCATAACATCAGCTCATGAAAAGTCACCACCAAGGGACACGAGCCGTACCCATAGGCCGTAGTCGTCCATGTTGGCCCAGTGCGGATCGACCAACTTCCCGCACAATCTTTGAATCTCTTCGCAGGCGTGCGCAAGTTTCCTGATGATATTTGCCTTTACCGTAAGAGCTTCGGTTAACGTACATATAATTTCGAAAATTCGAAGAAATATTGGTACGTGGCGGGATTTGAACCTGCGGCTCCAGATCCGAAGGTAACAACAGTCCACACCAATGAGCCACCGACGGACGTATCATGTAGAGCCAAGCTTCTGAATCTACACGGCCTAACTTTACCGACCCTACCTTCAACAAATTAATACTACATATCAGTATTGTGGAGGCTATGCGAATATTTAGTTTCTGATGTGAAGTAAGTAACAAAACAGCCAAGGCCGTGTAGATTCAGCAGAAGCTTGGCTCTATCTGATAGATCTGATATCTTTTTCACAGGGCAAACCTTACGTAGTCGTCTTGGCAGCATTTTACATGAAATGTTTGTTGCGATAAAATGTCTGCTCTGTTTACATTTACAAAATATATGTGATACATAATTATTTAAAAAATTGTTACCAGCGAAGCAGACTACAATAACTTTTATCTTTGTCATATTAAGATAAATGATTAAAAACTAGGCATTGTATTTTACGACCCATATAATTTATTGGTTGAGAGTTGAGACGTCGGCTCTGAAATAAGGGCTTCCGGGTTGGATACCCGGGCAGTACAAACATTTGTATGCATGAACATTCCTATATATTGTCGGGTTTTCTATGTATATTATGTACGTATTTTCAATTAAATGTTTAAAAGTATGTTTAGTAACCTTATTACAAGCAAAATACTTATTAGTTTAGGACTAAATGGCGCTGTACACACGTCACACGTCACTATATATTTGTTAATTTATTACCTCCTGCTATCAATTAAAACAAGATTAATAAAGTTCTTTTTGTTCCTTAAAGGTATGTACAGACGGTAACAATCTCCAAATTATGAAACACAATAGAGGCCATTGTCAGAGGAGGCGTAGGTTGATAAATGGCAATAAACATTTGACTTTGTTAATATCTGGTCTTGGTAAATATTTGGACGCACGCGAGTTCATAGTTTGCTCGCTGGAGCATTTCCGAGTTACGAATGTCCTCGTAATATCACCAGCTGGAAGTGAGCCAGAGGAATGTAACGTTTTAATACCATCAATTTCGGAAATAGGGTTTTTGTCACATTATTCACGGAATAATTTGTCTGAACTGATGTACTATTTTATGACGATGCAAACCGTACAATCCACAACTGGGCCAGATTTCCCACATATATATAATGAAGTTTAAAACGAAGTTGCATAATTAGGATTTGTACAAATATTTTTTGGCTGGTCGGCGCACCTTCAATGCCCCGTATTTTTCTAATAAATTCTGCTGTTAGTCTGTGACGAGCTTTACAGATTTTTAATACAAGTTGCATTGTCAACGCTAAGAGCCCTCTGCTTTTACCAGTTGCGCAGTGTAACTATAAAGAAGAATATCTTTGGCTAACAGTAACGTTCGTTAAAAAAGTATTCAGGCACTCAACGAGCTTCCCCGAAAGGTCGTCCCCAATCTAAACTTACACCCTTACACTCTCAATTAAGAGTGCCATCGGAGTGTACTTTCGTACAGTATGTATCCTCATCATCATCATTCAATCCTAATCCACTGCTGTACGAAGGCCGCATGGCGTCCACGCGGACCTACTTAAACTGCTCATGACAGTCTACTTCTGTGCTTAAAAGGGTCACAAAGTAGGTCTTAAGTGTTCCTCTACGAATGTGAACAGTTTTGTCATAATCTGCACGCAAGGCATCCGGATTGGAGGTAGCATAAAATTTTTAAGTTGAAGTTCCATGGAAGGGCACTTTTTTGACAGCTACACCGGAAAAGTGGCAAGCGCTGATGACTCTCAGCCCAAAAATTTATGCAACGAGCTTAAGGGTATCCCAGAGTGGGGCGCATAATGCTACATAACACATGGTAGGGAACCTAGTACATGTTTGGGGAGAAAAGCGACCCGGTACGTGCCGGTAAGCACTTCTGCGATCTCTGCCGAGTGTCATGTCTGTCATGCAACTAAAGCCTCTTACGGTACGCGCGTGGAGTTTCTTATAAGAAGACAATTTTCGCAAGCCCTTATCTCCTCGTATATTCGCCATAACCGCAAGTATGATCGCACACCAATCCGCTTCGGGCCCGCGCGGTGGGTCTCCCCACAGCTATACTGTGCAGGAAGGCCTATGCCCTGCAGTGGGACGTTATTGGCTGACCGTGATGCACATATATTAAGTATGTAGAAATTACAGTAGTTGATTAATGTAATTAAAATAGCAGAATATACGATCAGGGCGCGAACCGGTGCTGGTGCATTTTTCGCCAGGCCGGTTACCGAAAGTTGCGCGGACGCGTAACGGCATAGCATGGCGGCTGCCTAGGGTTGTCTGCGATGCTTCTGCTTCTACCTATTTTCTGTTCTATTTTGGACGGGTTTGAATGAGCCATGATAAATTCGGCAATTGCTCACAAATGCCTAGCTGCCTCTCATCCACGAGACGCTCGAGTACCTAATGCTATTATAAAATTATATATTAATATGCTATGCTAAAATTGTCGGAGGAATTAAACTACTCGACGCATCATGAAAACAGTAAGTTTATAGAAAGCAATGATTTTGACACGTACGATCGTCTTACCAAAGCCTAAAAAGTGGTTATATGCCATGATAAACTGTTTTGGATCTCAAATTGAGATCGTGATTGATTGATTGATATTTTTACAATTATTCTTTATACATAAAGAATAATTAAAAATGTTTATTAGAAAATAATCACGATGATATAATATTTTTTCAATAACAATTCAACAACATTTTTTAACATTGCATAACTAGCAAAAAAACTGCAACGCGGTCGTTGTTCAGCTGAAGCATTTAGAGTGGCAGTAGCAACCCTAGAGGCGAGAGGCACTGGATCGCTCCGTGGGAAGAGTCAGTTCCGGCTGTGCCACTTGCGACACGCCTTTCACCAGCAAGGTCGCCGCGCGCCGCGCCACTTTCTTTTATATAACCACACCGCACCGGCCGGGAATGTGACACCCGAATTTATGGCGTGACGTCACCACTGAATCACCACAGCTCCTAGGATTGACGACCTCGCTGTTCTACCAATATTGTCTGTCAGCTGAGATTCGTTTAATAATTTGGCAATTACGAGTAGAAGTATCATATATCATTTTATAAAACTTTTATAAGCTGCGCTTGCACTTGCCGGGTGAAGCTGTGTAGGCCATCGTCGGCCAAGTTTGATAGTCTCTCCGAAAAAAACCTTACAGCTTTCCTTAAGTAGGTACTTCAAATTGCACTAACACGGTTTATTTCGTTCAACTTAAGGTCATCATAAAGTATACATAGTTTTAAGGACTGTTTTGTAGGTACTTAATTTGTGTGGTGATATCTAAGTACTTTAATTTTGTTTTAAATACATTTGATTTGATTGAATAAATTCGCTATTTCATGTACCTGTCTGCCTGCCTAATCGAGTCACATTGCGTATTTTCACAACAACCTAACATATCCACCAAAATAGTTTGGGTTACCTCATTTCTGGTCTTAGATAAAGAATAAACTATACTGCACAATCACGAAAAAAATATCAACCAAATAATATTCCGACCCGCTTGACACATACGTTGAAATATTGTGTTATATCTATGAATAAAATATTCATTTAAATCATTGACCCTAAATGCGTAAATATATATACCGGAACATACTACTATGTCACTATGGCATGTAACGAGCGCGTCGTGATTATTGCCGCTGAGCCGAGGTTCAAGTCCATTAGGACGCCCTTAAACTTGTCGCAATTTCTTTATTACTGAGAGCTATCTGCTCTTGCCACTTGCCAAGTAAAAGCTCTTGCTACAGGCCATCATTATCAGCTCAAAATACATCCAAAATATATACCAGACCAGGCACTAGGCATAATAACTAAGTGGACTCGAAGCAACGAGCAATAGAAAGTGACACGTACGTCCGGCAAATGCCGGAACTGGCATTACGACGGTTACATCACGCCAATGTCGTCAGGCGGTTGGTTAATAACAGCTGTAGTATTACCCGATAACCATACAATCCCATTCATAATTATCGCTTTAGCTATCATATACAATTATAGGAAGGTAGGAAACATTTTAACCCTTATATATAATATCCTTGAAGGATTCCTCTGAGCCTATATCAATTTATTTTTGTTATTGAAATGTTTAATTATTTTTGTGTGTTCTTACGTTCGTGCTTTTTTGTAAACCTAAATACTAATTTACACGAACTATCGTGTGAATGAAAAAATGAGTGTCATCATTAGCTCATTAAACGTCCCCACCGAGGGGCACGAGCCTACCCGTACAGGGCGATTAGGCCTTTGTCGTCCACGCAGGCCCAGGTCGGATTGGCCGACTTCACGCACAATCTCTTCGCAGGCGTGCGCAGGTTTCCTCACGATGTTTTCCCTGACCGTAAGATCGTTGGATAACGTACATATAATTTCAAAAATTCGAAAACACATTGTTACGTGTCGGATTTTTTAAACTTTGACGCTAAATTTAAAGATAATGAGAGCAACCTCAACCTTCTCATCTCTCAACTCTCAAAACGGACGACGACGGACGTTTTTTGAGATGATCAAATGTTATGACTTTGGTGCAAATTACAATAGATAAATTATTGTGTCTTATTCTCTCGGGTTGTAAACGGCTAATCGATTTTCTACTGCCTTGTTGATAAATAATAGCCATAATGATGATGTAATATAACTTTGGTGTACTCTCAAGGACTCCCGTACTTTCCGAAACTTTCCCTCTATGTCCATGGCTAGTAGTATCACTTACTTACCATACCAGGTAACCCATTTTTTCTAGTGGACTTTTCTCGGTTGGCCGCACATGGCCTTTACAACTTTACCAGGGAACTCGGAGTAATTAAATTACTTCAAGCTGTGCGTGTGTTAACATGCCAGATACGACTAGCTGAAAGCTCGACCACCTACGGCTAATTGTGTGCTCTTATGCCCGCAATGTGCGAGGAAACGAAATTAGCTACATCAGCCACTTACGAGTACTTCAACGGC
Organism: Leucinodes orbonalis; assembly: GCA_019425675.1. Lineage (NCBI taxonomy): Eukaryota > Metazoa > Arthropoda > Insecta > Lepidoptera > Crambidae > Leucinodes > Leucinodes orbonalis. The sequence goes on along the minus strand of PQWD01001504.1, from coordinate 143,304 downwards.
AATACCGGAGTTGATGACAGTCGGCCGAAATCGGTCGAGATCACTTCATCATCATTTTTTTACTAGTTTATCCTGATGGAAAGTGATATTTTATTTAATGATTACGTATCTCGAAAAAAGTTTTAATATTTTATCTTTTTATTATTGCAATTATAATTAATAAATGATACCTGAAATAATAGCCCTTATGTGCTCATAATTATTAACTATATTGAATTATATAATTTAAAAAATAATCTTGTGTCCCTTTTGTTATCTTAAAGGTAAGAACTTTATTTATTTCTCATAAAGAATATACATACAATTCACTTACTGAGAAAAACTTTAACTTCGCAGTTAAGGATTAAAATTATGAAATACATTTCGGTTTTCGCTGTTTGATCAACAATCAAGTGTGTCAGTAGACTTATAGGAGGGAAAGTGAATTGTCATGTCGTCGGTTTTGTTTTATATTTACAAAAAATGTGTTTATTCGAATGTTAATGTGCGATAATGGTGGATTATTAACCATTAAGGGTTCGCGAACAAAACAGTACAACGGTTACTTTGAGTTCTCTTAAGAAGTTCGGGAAAGATTTAAGTAAAATCCCACATATATACTCGCGTGCAAGTAAATCGACTCAAGCCTCAAGTACGCATAACAAGTGATATAACTAAAAAATGCCTTATTATACCTCTATATAATGTTTTACATAATTAAAGCCTAGTAATTGAGCTTTAAAATGGTGTAAGTTGCATGAAAATCGATTCAGTAGTTTAGTAAAAAAGGTTAATGCTAATGATAATGTAAAAAATGTTGAAAATTCATACAATTTCACAGTATGGGGTTATTGTGTTTAAATGAAACAAAATGTGCGTAAGATAAAAAAATATTCGTGTCAATATTTGGTATTCCCTCCTCTAGCTCTGATCACTGCTCTCATGCGATTCTTCATCGACCTTATCAACTTTTTAATGGATGATTGTGGTATTCGACCCCACTCTTCTACCAACGCAGTCTTGAGCTCATTGATGTTTGTCGGAGCTGGATTCCTCGCTCTAACTTTCCTTTTGAGCTCGTCCCATATGTGCTCAATGGGATTTAAATCGGGGCTGAGCGCTGGCCAATGCATAGTGTGAATTCCAACTTCGTTCAGGAAATCACGTGTGGCCCGAGCAGTGTGACATCGGGCATTGTCATGCATCAAGATGAAATTTTCCCCAATAAAGCCTTGATAAGGGACAACTTGATCCAGTAGAACATTTTCAATGTAACGATCACTGGTCAGACCTCCTCCCCGGCCTCCCCCAGGAACGAAAACAAGGTCCGTTTTGCCTTCTAAGGAAATTCCAGCCCACATCATGCAAGATCCGCCACCATATGCAACGGTTTCCACAAAGCAGCACTGTGAAAACCGTTCACCGGGACGACGGTATACCCGACCTCTCCTGTCGCTGCCATGGAGACACATCCTCGTCTCATCTGTGAACAGGACTGACTGCCATTGCTCTATGCTCCAATCCAAATGTTCTCGAGCAAAGTGAAGGCGTGCTTGACGATGAGCTGTGGTCAACTTCGGGCCTGTAGCGGGTCTTTTCGGAGTAAGGTTAGCTTCTTTCAACCTTCTTCTAACTGTCCACTGACTGACAGTCACCCCGCGAACTTGACGTAGCTCCTGCTGCACATCTACGCCGGTAAGGTGTCGATTTCGGAGAGAGGTCGAGACCAAAAACCGGTCGTCACGCTCCGAGGTGCACCGGCGTCGGCTGGTATTAGGCCTCCGAGTGAAGGCACCAGTCTCTTGAAACCTTCTGTATACTCTCGAGACAGCGGACTGACTCATATTCAAACGACGAGCGACTTCTCGCTGGTTCAACCCTTCTTGCAACAGGGCAACGACTTGAGCGGCTTCTTCAGGTGTTGTATCCATAATTTTCTTCAAATGACGGCTTTAATTTGCAGAGATGTGTTCAGGTCAACGTGTAATGAGCGACTGATAAGAAAAAAACGATTACAGGGGGTTTTATAGGGGGTTGTGTCGCGCAAGTTGTGAATAGAGCGCAGAGCAGTTTACGGGAGGTTGCGTTCAGTTGCATTCTAAGTACAAGTGTTTATTTAAATTACTGATATTATGCTACCATTTGAAAGCCTAATTACTAGGCTTTAATTATGTAAAACATTATATAGAGGTAAAATAAGTCATTTTTTAGTTATATCACTTTTTGCACGCGAGTGTATATTAACTGAAACTTTAAGCAAAGGGAGGGAGTTCACCTATTATATTTTTTTATTTTATTTATAGGTTTACCCATTGATCTACAAGTACATGGATCGGGCATACCTACAAAATTAGCGTGGCATACCTATTCTTAATCTGGCACATAAAATGGCGGCCGTCCCTAGTTTGAACCTGCTTACCGACATACGTTTTCATTGTATCGATACAACCGTACCTTACATACATTTAAAATTTTTAACAAAATAATTATAGCTTTGCTTAGTCTTTTTCTAATGTTTTTTATTTGTACTTAAATAGATATACACTACATTTTTTCAAATCTGTTATTATATTGGCTAATTTGCATTTTATTGTTTCGCTCCTTAGTTTTTTCTCTAAGAATTTTAAGTTTTTGGCTTCGTTTTGACATTTCAATTTGTAGTTTCTGAACAATGCAGCACTTATGATCCTGAAACCATCGTAATAATATATAATAAGAATATGGAAGCAGGGAATATGGAGAGCAAGATAAAGTTTACTAGTGCCAATAGTTGTCTCGACTACCGGTGTAATTCCTATCATATACACAATAGTTTAAAATTATTAAATCTCAATAAAAATCTAATATTCTTTTGCAAAAAGCTGCCATCCTAATACCTGTAGAATAGTGAGAAGTTCATGCAGATTGACGAAAACGAAGTAACATCACACAACTCTTCAAACAACATAACTTTATTTACTTGGTTTATACCCGTAAATAAGAAGACCAGCTAAGATGCTGAGAAAAAATATGTATACTAGAATAATATATAATACTTTCATATTCAATCAACATCGATCACAAATTTAAAAAAGACATACAATCTAATTAAAAGAATAAATTGAAAAATGTCAAATGTCAAAAAGGAAAATCCACAAACATCTGGGCACGCAGTGCCCGCCAAGTCGAGCGCGAAGCCAACCACTGCCGTACCATCCTTTACAGGATCCATTTCGCCGCATTTTCAGGCCCCGATTTGGAACCTTTGGATAATACCAGAGCGCTGAAATTTTCTCATCTAAGTAAGATATAATAACTGACTATAATCCAAAATTTCAAGTCTGTGCTCTCTAGTTCCACGTTAAGCACAAGCAAAGTTTCGCATTTTCGACAGACACTCACTCACTCACCATGATCATCAAAATAGAACTATACTTCCCATTAACTCAGAGAGCTAAAATTCGGTACAGAGTTAGGGTTTAATGGCTACATAAAGGGAAAACTTGGAAAATCGAAGAACTGGAGTACCTGGTGACCCTGCTTAGATAACAAAATCATCAAATAGAACTAGTACTTCCCATTAACTCAGAGAGCTGAAATTTGGTACAGAGTTAGGGTTCAATAGCTACATAAAGGTATAACTATAAAAACTTGGATAATCGAAGATCTGGAGTACCTGGTGACCCTGTTTAGATAACAAAAGAGCCCAGCCAAACTATAAGAGATCGACATACCGCCTTTAAACAATATATATTCAACATGGTGGGGCGCTTCATCCGATGTCAAAAATCGAGGGGCACGGTAGTGCTCCGCCAAGTCGAGCGCGCTAGACCAATACAAACAGACATGTTCATGCACACAAATATCTGTCCGGGGTTCGAACCGGAACCCTTGGTGTAGTAGCCGACGTCTCAACCATTACACCCAATGGGTCGTCCAATATTCCTTTCAAGTTTCTACAAAAAGAAGTGAAATCCCACCAAAAACATTCTGTAAAAAATCTAGCCAAGTCTCGTTGGAGCTGCTTGATTATCTCTAAAAAGTAATGAAATCAAGACAAAGACGTGCCAAGTCTAAGGTTCCTTACTGCAATTACTTTATTATTATGGTTAATATTGTGTGACCACCTCAATGAGCCACCGACGCTCTTTTATTTATATGTAAGTAATAGATTGACCAATTTAGTAACAAATAACTTACAAGGTTAATTACAAAGAAAGTTGGCAAAAACTATATATATTATTAAAACCAATTTTATATAAAATTAAATGTCCATTTCACCAAAACACTTACCAGAAGAGAAGGGGAAGGTATTGAGCCATCACGTAATCTACATACATTAAGAGATTTGTTGAAGCAGGATTCGTCAAAGTGCATAGAGCAAACATGCCACATTTTATGTCTCGAATTTATATTTTCCTGACCAATCACTTCTAACCATTTCTTATTTAAAGTTTCACATACAGGAAATCTGTTGAACAAAATACCATTGAATAAAATATCACAATACACAATGTATCGATAGTCGATAACTCAATTAAATGTATCGCATCACTTAATTGTTTACAAAATAATATAACTCTTGGTGATCAATAAAAGAACAATGTAATCTTAAAAATCAATAAAGCACATCTCAATAATGTTCCAAAATAGTATTTTGATACATAAAATTACACGATATTCTTATAAACTCACCAATACTAAGGAAAATATATAACTAACCTATGAAGAGTCAATGAAGGTTGATTATTATTTTTTCTTGCACTACACTGTTTAACACAACACGAAGGCATGTTTTTATTTAGTGACACAATGTTTTGAAAGCCTCTAAAATATCTTTTTTCGCGTATAAATCGAGAAATCAACAAAAAACGTTAGAGGCAATAATGATTTGACAGACGAACTACCAAAACTGGCACCAAACATGGCGAAGCTGACACGCGTCGAAATGATTGTGACGTCACTTACAAATGTTGCCAAAATTAGTATTAAGCAAATATTATTTATCCTTTTTTTCATATGGCATTATGCCTGAGTTAAAAAGAGACAAATATATATTTCTTAAGAATGTGTCGATTTCATAAACATTTGTATAAGCCATTTTTATATAGATCATTAGGGCGTCTCTATGATACTCTAAGGGTTACCAACGTTATGTACATTCGATCAATCACTATTGCCATAAACAAATTTAAGCAAACACAACATGCACTAATAAGCGTATTACCGCTATAGCGGAAAACAGTGTAGAAATTAAATAAACTTTATACAGAGTAAAAGTTTATTACCATGGTCATCACTCATTTCATCATTATTTTAATTGAAAAAAAAAAATGTTAATGACGAGGATACTGCCTCGTGCCTCAATGACTTTAGCCTGTTTTAAATAAAACGAATCAAAAAATACAAAATGATCAACTGTCATTTTTGTACAGTAAAATATCTGTCAGATCAGATACAACGGAATCGATCTATACAAAAAAAAATACACATGCGCTTGGCTTTTGCCCGTAAGTCTCGATTATTAATAAATAGTCCTATTTAGCAACAGTATTAACGTCATTTCTGTATAAAAAAAAATATTATGTTCACCAAGTGAAGATTATGGTTAGCTCAAAGTTTCAATCTAAAGCAGTTGACCTCGTCATGTTTGTTTGGTGTTGCTGATCGTTTCTTAACGTCGTCATTTATTATTTCATCTTGTGCTACGTTCAGCATAGAGAAATTAAATAAAATGGAGCCTGCAATAAGTCCTCGAAAAAAGTTGAAGAGTCCAGGTCAAGATAACCCTATAAATCTTAAAACTTCTATTACGTGAGTATAGTGTTTACATCTATTACTTACTACTACCATATATTTGGACATGGTGATATATTGCGATTATTATATGATTTGTCATCTCAAGAACTCTTTCACAAACCTTAAATTAATTAATAAAATATGAAGATTAACAGATTTTTTTACTACACTTTTACAATGTTTTAGATGTACAAACGTTCCGGAAGGGTTGTTTGATGCAACAGCAGCAAAGAAACATTTCAGCAAGTTTGGCCGTGTCCAACGCATCAGATTGTATCCAAAACGTCAGATTTGTATTATCGAATATGATCTGCCGAGTGCAGCAGAACGTGCAGTCCTCAATGCAGGCGCATTTGATGGATTTATGTTTGATGTGACCAGAGCCAAGAGTAGAGTGTGAGTGCACTTAATAATCCTTATTTCTCATTAAATAGTTTGCCTTAACATCTATAATAAGTTAAATAATTAATGAGCACACAGAACATCTGAATTTAAATTAATAATATTCCTATACATTTGGTATGATATTTCATGTATGATGTCATGTTTTAAGTTTAGCAACTAACTCACTTTCAATACCTTTTTAAAATAAAATCAAATTTGTTATATTTATTGATTGGGGGTTCTCATTTGTTTATTTCTTGATGAGATTTCTGATTTCTGAGATCTAGTGATATAAGATCATAGGCCAAATAAAATATTGGTATTAATGCAACAAAATTCACACTTCAGAAACTTTTTTTATTTAAGCGGTGGCTCTTTGGTGTCGATTTTTGCTTTTTGATTTGAAGGGAGCAGATTCTAATACTGCCATGTACCTTTGTCATTTTGCAAACAGACAGACAAAAGTTTTAAATTGTCATTTTGGCATATTTTGAAGTTTATATCCAACAAGGTCCAGAAGTCAACCTTTTACTTTCTTCCCTTTTTTTACAACAAGAACTGCTAAAGTATTAATGAAATAATTTAAAATCAAGTTACAATGTTGTTTTTCTATTTACAGCAGAAGAAAGAGTTCAAAAAAAGATGACGACCCAGACTGGGTACCTGACTCTGATGTTGAAGAGGAGTTATCAGCATGGGTGGTACACCCACATATAAAATAACACGAAAACGTGAGTCAATGTTAATTTGTTCAGTTTTAATTGAAATGAGTTGACAATTTACTTGTAATTGATATTGCAAACAATGCATACTCAAGAGCATTGCCAAACTTAAAAAAGAAATATGGGAAAGGACTTAAATCCATCTGGGGAGTTACTGCCATCTCTTAAAACAGTGTTACAATAATATTACTTCATCTTTTCTGGTACAAAAATGCTGACGTATCATTATAACAATACTGTTTTAAGAGATTGTGGTAACCCTCCTGTAATGTCACTCAGGCTTTGGATCACTCTGGTATGTGCAATAATTTGTAATAAATATGAGCCATGTGGTCATTAGATGTCAACTTCTCAACTATTGCTAATGTAGGTTTTTCTTTTATGGCATTCTATTATTAAATGCTATACAAATTTGTTACTACATCCATCATTATTTTAACAGAGAGGGCTGCAGAACCGGAGATACCCAAAACTAAGGTTTTGGCAAAGCCTGTCAAATTAACACCGGTTACGAAAATTCCAGTTGTTAAAAAGCATCCATCTATGTAAGTATTTTTAGCAAAAGCCTGATCTTCAGTTTGACAGTTTACAGTCATTGGAAAAACTGTTTTCCCTGTAATGTACACAATACTAGCAATTTGCTTTACTTAGGGAATTATTTTGTTAATACGGCAAGGACTGATTGGATCCCATACTAAAGAAGATACAAACATTTTAGACCATAATACCAACAACAGTGATAATCTGTGTTTTTTTTTTCATTTTCACTGACAACCACCAGCAATGATGTAAAAAGTATAGATTCGTGATATGCTCACAAAACAACAGAAAAAAGTGTTCCGAATTGAGTGACAGCACACATACATATTTATTTCGAATGAGCGTACATTTGCCTACAATTGTATTCTCTTTGGTTGTTCGTTTTTGAGGCACAGGTGGCGTATCTACTTTTATTTATACAGAATATCATTCACCACCAGGGATTTATTTATTTTATTATTGTTTATCCAATGTGGGGTTCTCAACTGACATAAAATGATACTCACTGACTGACTAAAGTTTTATGATTGAAAGAGACATGNTTTCTACTGAATTTTGTCCCTAAGCTTACTTTTGCGGCACCCACGTGAAGTGTAGGTGGGGTGATAATAATATTCTTATCTATCATCTCCACACAGCAACATTATTTCTTTCTTTTTGATTAATTAACTGTGATGAGCAGTTAATGAATATTTTAATGATAGTAAATAATGTGTTTGCAAATTATGATGGATTATGAGTATTCGTCTTTATAGGATCTTGAGGGCTTGGGTTGGCGCTGGTTCCCGCGTGAAGATAGGCGGCGCCACAATCGGCACGTGCCAGGACATGTGCCCAGAGAAGGAGTTGCTCCACAGGCAAGCGGAACATCAGGTAATTTAACATTGATTTTATACAGTGGGTTCAGTTTCTGGTAATTGGGCTCCATTCTAGGTTATTTATTTCAGATATGTTTAAGTGTTTACACCCGTTTTTTGGGATAATTAATTTTACAAAAAAAATACTGTAATATGAGGCATCTAACATCTGTTGTCTTGGATGACGAGTGAAGAACATCATTGTTGGAAAGTAACTTTTTAACCACATTCACAATCAAAAGAGGTTGTTGTTTAAAATAATGCTTTTAGCTCATCCAGAAATAACTCAATGCGCTAATGTTTGTTATGTACCAAAAAAGTAATAATATAAAGATATACAGATCAAATTATTTTATCTTCAATTTAAAATGAGTTATTAAATATATAGGCTAGTTTTGAAAAGTGTCAATATGGGCCATTTAGGTTGGATAAGAAATTCAAAGGTTGTGCGTGAATCCAAATCCCCACTGGACCCGCGTGGACGACTAGGGCGACTAAGGCTTTTAGACCCGGGTACGGGTAGGCTCGTGTCCCTCGGTGGGGTCATATAATGTGCTGATGAAAAAAATAATCACTGTATTATTAATTCAGGTGATGACACTAGAAACGGTGGTGGATTCAGACGGTCAGTTGGAGGCGTGGCGGGCGGTGAAGCAGTACAGTCGCAGTTCAGCCGACCAGGAGATACCCATGTGCTACGAGCTCAGACCCGCTTCAGTACTGGCGAGGACCACAGCCTATCTACTGCACGAAGTGGCCGATACAGAAGACAGGTTAGTTAGCTATTTTATTAACTTTTACTAGATGCCCGCGACTCTGTTCGCGTCGAGTAGCTTTTATCGACGACCCATTTGGTGTATTGGTTGAGACGTCGGCTATTACAGTAAGGGTTCCGGGTTCGATCCCCGGGCACTACAAACATTTGTGTGCATGGTGATTTCTATGAATGCTTTGTATGTATAAAAAAAATGACGTTAGTATTTCAATCCGTTGTTTAGTACCCATATTACAGGCGTAATGCTTAGTTTAGGGCTAAATGGCGCTTTGTGATTGTCAGTGAGTATTTATTTATTGATTATTTGTAATCTATTTAAGATAAATATTTTCATTGTAAATTCATTATCATAAATCTATAATGGGCCACTGCAGGGCACAGGCCTTGCTGCAATGTATAGTTATGGAGAGATTGGGCTGATAAAAATTACATACTAACGGTTTTGGCAGCCCACACCAGAATAGCTTGCAGATAGATTTTTTCTACTTACTTGACACTAACTGTCATATTTTAGACAATTTACATAGAACTTTTATAAACTGTAGCCTAGGCAATCAAAAATGTTCATTTTTTAAACAAATATTCTAAATTTATGTTCCAGGTTTCATTAGCTGACTGGTCCATTTCATGTGGATAGGTTAGAGGCATCCGAAAGGACATAACACAGCAGGCACTTTGTTGCGCAGGTATGATTAATTTACTATATTTTTGCCTTTACCTTGTTACTTCTGGGAACTCGGGAAACAATTATTAATGGTAATCAATAAAGACAAAAATACACTTATATTGGGTTCCGGGTTCGATCGCCGGGCAGTACAAACATTTGTGTGCATGGACATGTCTGTATTGGTCTGGGTGTTTTCTATGTATTATAGAAAGAAAGAAAAACATTTATTTAACCACAAAATTGTACAATGACATAACTTTATATGTATGTATTTACAAAAAAAAAGTATATAAGTATGTGTATCTGTTGTTTCGTACCCATATTACAGGCTAAATGCCTTAGTTTGGGACTAAGGCGCTGTGTGAATGTTAGTGGATATGTTATTATTAGTATATTACCAGTGTGTCTGTCGGTTTTATACATATTTGTGTATAATCCATACTAAAAATAGTAAAAAAATATATTAAGTAAAACTTCAATACATTGAAATTTCACGCGTTTGTTCCTTACAGAGTCCATACGTTTAGTCGAGGCGTGCGCGAGATTCCACGCGCACTGTGCAGCGAGACTGGCAGATCTCGAGCACGGTCAATTCGATCCAAGTTGAACACGACAACCTGACCAAATGTCTGCAAACATTGAAGCATATGTATGCGGACGTGGGCCCCGATTGCAAACCGAACGAGCCCGAGTTCCGAGGGTATATAGCGCTGCTCAATCTGGGCGATGCCAATTTCTGGTGGGAGGTAAGTGTCTAGAAGTTTGTGAGCCTAAACACAGAACGAAGGCGTTGTATTGTGCGTTGATTTTTTTTTTCAAGAGAATACCATCTAGAACTGTGACAGTCAAATTGAGTTAGTGAGGAGCATTTATTGATATGTATTTTTATAAACTTAAATGCATATTTGTGCACTTGTATAATGTGTTTAATTAAACTGAATCGTACTGACAAATTGAAAATGTATTAAGGCACGCAATTTGAAAACCGAAAAAAGTGCTTTTACAGCTATGTAATTTCAATTTTGCTTCATCTGGACTATACAAGCTCAGTAAAATATTTCTTACGTTATTTCTTCATTTACCGAATTGTTATTGTAGTTTTAATTCTGTAGTAAATTTAAAAAGAGCACCTAATGTTTGTTTGAAATTGATTTAGTTCTGAATATTGTTTCAGATAAAACAATTACCTCGCGAGATTCAGAAATCTGCACCGCTAGCGTTCGCGACGCAAGTATTTAATGCGCTAGACAATAATAACTACGTAAGGTTTTTCCGTCTTGTACAAGAAAAAGCGACATACCTACAAGCCTGCATTCTACTGCGCTACTTCAACGATGTGCGAGCTCGAGCACTCGCTAGAATTGTGAAAGCCTACGCGCCCCCGAGGTGGCTCGCGATTCCCAGCTGAAGATATGATGAACGCTTTAGCATTTGAATCAGTTGAAAGCATGAAGTGCTTCATAAATCACTATGGACTCAGATTTGCACACAGTGATGATTCGGAACTCGCAATTATACTTGATAGAAACCAGTTTATTGAAGATAGTGATCCTTATCCTACATCGAGAGCGATATCGTTGATAGAGTCGAAACGCAAGTGTATGGTGGGTGAAGTTATCGCTGGTGGCCAATTGCCAAGCCCTAGTTACAAAAACCATGTACTGTATTCCAGTTTCACCATCGACGGCAAGTTGAAAGAAACTGCCTTGTTGGCTGAGGAGCAAGGTTATGATACCAAAAACGATAGCAACAAAAATATTTCAGTCTTTGAAAGATGAAATACGAATACTGAGTCAAGGACAAAGAACAGAAATAAAACAAAACTCAAACCTGTTTGTGAAGCCAGAGTCTAAGACGTTGAGTCCTGGTAAACCTTTGAATACATTTAGTGCGCCGACGCCAATTCTTACACAAAAGACATCACCTACTCAGTTTTCATTCAAGCCAGCCATTCCAGTGGCTCCCACTGAAATAATCAAGAACTCTCCAGAAAAAATATTCCAGAGTGACGCAAAAAGTGCATTCTCGTTTTCAAAGCCTCAAGAGTCTTCGGGATCTGGTTTATTTTCTAATGTCAAAAACACAGTCAATCCTTTCAAACCAGCGGCAGCACAAAGTCTTTTTGCCGAACCAAAATCAGACATAAAATCCGTATTTGGTAAAAACGATCAAAATAAAGATCCCTTTAAAAGCTCTTCAAAATCTGTTTAAATTGCCGGAAACGAAAACTGATGCTGGAAATGTGTTTAAGCAACAAGATTTAGGTAAATCAGTATTTGGTCAATTTGATACGCAAAACAAATCGGCGGCGAGTATTTTTGCCGGGGCCAAAGACAGCGTTACCCTTGCCAAGCCCGACAGTACAGTTAAATTAAACAACAACAGTAGTAACATATTTGCCAGAGCCAGCCTTGCACCTCAACCAAATAAAGCATCAAGTATATTTGGCGCTTTTACGAAAACAAATCAACCCGAAGGTGCTATTATTTTTAAACCAAATACAGATGTACAAAAATCAGTTTTTGCATCCAATCCACCCAATGGAGATATACCAAGTACATTGTCGCCAAGTAGTTTATTCAAAAGTGTAGTTCAGCCAACAAATGGCACGGACGGCAAATCTTACTCAATATTTCAAAGTAAAAATAAAGGTATGTCTGTAGCAGATAACATTTTTAACTCAGTCAATAATGCAAAAGAAAATATTTATGACTTCAATCAAAACGAAGAAGCAACGCAACAACATCTAGCAGAACAAAGGTACAACGAAGAAAAGCTTAAAGAGGAGGAAAGGATGCTTCAGGAAAAAATGAGACGGGAAGAAGAAGCAAGAATGGAGGCTTTAAAACGTCAAGAGGAAGCAAGAGGTCTGGAAGAAGAACGTCGTAAAGAAGAAGAACGGCGACTGGAGGAGGCGAAGCGGAAAGAGGAAGAGAGGCGGCGGCAAGAAGAACAACGTCAATTAGAAGAAAAGCGCAGACAAGAAGAAGAACGAAAGCAAATGGAACTCAAAAGGAAGCTTGAAGAACAGAGGCAAGCAGAACTTAAAAGGAAAGCTGAAGAAGAAAGAAAATTCAAAGAAAGAGTGGACAAAGAGTCTTTTGAAGTTACTGAAGAACTAATAGAAGAAATTAATAATGATACAATAACAACTATATTAAAGGAAGAACAGGAAAACTTAGAAAAATTAATGCAATTTGCAGGCAATGTGACAGATGAGATTTTGTCCGATTTGTGTAATGAAATATGTTATTCAGAAATGAAAGCAGAAGTGTTTTGGACAGAAAAATTAATGAAAAAGTGGTTTACTGTGTGGCGAGAATACTTAAAAACTAATTTGCAAAGAAGATCACTTCTGGAAGACACCCCAGTGTGGTTGCCGGAGAGAACTCCTCTAGAAGAGGCAAAATGTTTGAAAAGATTAGTTGAAAGTGCTGCTTTAAAACACATGAACGATTTTCATAGAGGTTACAAATTTATTGGTGAATTAAAACTTCTACCTCCACCTGAACCATATAATTTAGTTGATATCATAAGGTCGCCATTTTTAAAACGTATGAAGCAAATAAATTACCCTTATGACAAATGTTTCTTCTGGAAAATAACGTTAGTGTCACCAGGTCCCATGAAGTGGTTATACAAAAAAATAGAAGTTGAGAAGTGGTTGCTAGACGCTTTTGGTGACAAGAAAAAACATGAAACATCTGAAAGCCTTATCCAAGTTGGAATTCAATCATGGAATAATTTGATGGACTTTGCAATTTCTGTAAGTTTGACAAACAATGAAAAGAAACATAGCTGTAGTGAAGCCATTGAAGGTACAAACGGTTTATTGTTTTATACTACTGAAAAAGACCACAATTTCCCAGCTACAGTGGAAGCAACTGTCAAAGCTAAATACCCTTACCAAGTTATACCCATTGCTATTATTATGCCAAAATGGGATGATTCGTCAGAGTACAACATATTAGAATCGTTGTTGACCAATTTGATGAACAAAAAACTTATATCAGAATTTAAAATATTTGTATTAGATGGACATAATATTGCAGAATCGTTAAATTTGGGCACAAAAACGGCTTTGAAATGGTTGGCTAAGAAATGTCCGCAGAATCCGCCATTGGAAATAGATCTGTTGAAATCAATTTGTCAAAGATATTTGGGAAACGAAATTTGGTGCCGCCTAAAAGCTGAGCGTGAAAGTCGTATTAGCACGATACTGCATGATTTGCAGAAACTCGTAAAGTGCTATAATATAGCCGTGGATAAATTAACTGAAGCAATTACAAATGAAGATCTTTTTAATTATCCTTCATTCCCACTGGAATTTAGGAAATATCTTAACGAATTATCGCCATATCCGAAACCTTATGAATTTATCCCTAGTAGTGTGAAGACTTCTGGAAATGTGTCCACAATCAAAACATTAATGCAACAACTAAAAATGCCAGACCCTACAACACAGTTTCAACCTTTAAGTGTTACAAGCATGCAGCAAGATATACGTCAATATTGCAAACAGATAGGTTGGTTTGAAGATCCTGAACGAGTTGTATGCAAGGTGGTGGCTGCGTTGCCAAATGAGTTCTCAAACCTCACTATGCCCCGCGACGAATTCAGCGATATTTTGCCAAATATGATCTCATAGATATTCTAAACATAATAGTATATGAAAAAATAAATAGACTGAATAATTTTGATAATAAATATGCCATATATGAAAAAAGCGCATTAGAAGAATATTATAGTATGCATTGGTTGTATAACACTGATGTTGTTACAAATATGAAACATAAAGCAATAGATTATGAAGATGACTTGGATGTATTAATTGAGGCCAAACGTCGTAAGATAGGAATGGATTCTATGGAATATTTAATGTTAGAAGAGAAGGATAGTACAATAATTGAAGAAAACATTAAAGCTACAGATGAGCGCATTTCTAGGTATAATAATTGCACAGAAGCTGTGAAACAGCTCGAGCAGCAAATTGAAAACGAAAAGAAAAAGTCATTAGAGTTAGAGAATCTATTGAAACTTGCTTTGTCTGATGTTTAATAAACAATTTAATTTATGCATGTGATTTTTGTGATGAAATATTTTTGTAACTAAAAATTTTGTTAAATAAATCAATTATATTATTAAATTCTCACTGTGTTTTTAATGTTACATTTTCCCATATTTAAAATGAATTTATAACTAGGTAGTTAATATAGCCACAATGACCTAGAACCACTTCATCTTTGCTAAATTATTAGTTATCAGTTTACTTTAGATACACATTAGAATATAAAGAGACACAGAAATAATTGTCTACCTCAACTTGATTTGAATAGTGAATAGCCTATACCCTTTTTTTCCTATAATTGTCACATGGCAGTTATTTATGATAAGGCATATCCCATAAATTCGACAGATGAGGGTCAAACCCACACTAGGTGAAACAAGGAATTGTTTGATGCAGGTTTTCTGTGAGACCATGGTATCACTCAGGTAAGCCATCTGCCACTACATTCTGAAGCATGGAATTCCCCAACTTAGTTGGCAATACTTATGCATAATCATTTCAGGTCAGTCACATAAATAGTTAATTATCAGCTGAATAGTCCACAGCTAGACTAACATGTAGTTGCAATCAAAAGATCAATAAAGAATTATATTTTGTAAAGAAACTAATGGTTACAAAGTATTATATTATCATTTATTGATCATCATCAGGAGGCTGCACAACTTTTAAACATGCATCAACTAGCTCTGTGAATATTGGTTCTTGCATGTACTCTTGTAGTAAGTCATCAGGATGTGGCGATTTGTCCAATAGTTCTAATATATTTCTGACATGTGGATTTTCTAAACATTTTTTAACTTCTGAAGAGTTTTCTAAAAAAAATAAACAAACATAAATAAAGACAACATGCGTTATTGATAAAACTTGTTACATTTTTAAGAAAGCAATTGTTATGTTTGCAGAAGTAAAATAAATAAATATCCACTGACATTCACACTATGCCATATAGCCCCAAGTTAAGTGTGAAGCCTGTATTATGGTTACTAAACAACTGATAAACATACTTATATACATTTTTTTTAAATACATATTATACACAAAAAAACACCTAGACCATTACAAACAGACATGTTCATGCACACAAATGTTTGTACTGCCTGGGGATCGAACCCAGAACCCTTGGTGTTGCAGCCAATGTCTCAACCGCGACACCAAATGGGTAGTCATGATGTCATAACAAATATTTGTCATTTTTTTTGTTATTGCTTGTATTATTTACTAATTAAGTTTATTTTATAAATGATTTACTATCTTGTATGTGGACATTTCATAGGAATCTACATATCATATCGTTGTTGGATAAAAAGTGAATTTCATTGGCAGAATGTCCTTTGTTGTTTAGTTGGTAGACTCAATAGTAAGTCATCTAGGAAAGTACCACAAAAGTGCCAGATATCATCCCATAAATAGGAGTGATTTGCACTTCTGTGTTTTGGGATGAGAGCACTGTAGCTAGTAAAATTACCAGGTATAAGAAACTTAAAATCTGTTGTCTCCAGTAATTTTGATGGTAAATAATGAGTACCAACTGCTTTAATTTCCTTCAAACACTGTTTTTATCATGGTCAGGTGTATCACTTACCACCAGGTGGGGCTGACTGTCCCGTTCACTTTTAAATAAATAAATAAAAAAATGTTTCAACATTTTTGCACATACCTAGTAACTCCAATTTATCTATTGGTACTGTGTCTTCTGTGGGGTATTCATAAGTCACTTTAGGGGCTTCAGGTAATTCAAGTTTTGGTTTCTCAGGCGGAATACATGGAGTTTCCTTATGGAGCTTGTAGCAAGTTACTGAACAACTGTAAAAGGTAAGAGCAATTTTATACTGTTTATGGAATAGTTATTAATGATATTCGTTGGTTGGTTAAATAGACAACATTAGTTTATTTTTTTAAATTATATGTGTATCACAACATATTTTTCTCAAACTTGATACGTAATTTATCCGTTTACTTACTATGGGCATCTGCAAACTGGACATTTGTATTTTTGATAGTTCATTACACTGATCACAAGTATTCATGTTTCAATCTATCTTAGTGACTCCAACAATATTTATTATATTAAAAATTCAGGTCAAAGTCAGGTGTTTACATATGGACACGTGATTGTCATTATGACAGTGACAGGCAGGTGAGAGTGACAGCCCAGGTTTTTAAAATAGTGTAGAAACAATGTTGCCAATCATCATCAAGCGTAGTGGGCTAATTATAAATCTATTTTATCACCACCGAATGTTCTTGTCGATAGGGATGGACTTTATTTTCTATTCGCCGTCGTATTTTACAGTATACGCCATCATTGAATGTGCGGAAATGAATCGACTGGAAAATTACAGTTAACCAAAAGTTTCAATATGTATGACAATCAAGCAGCTTTAAAAGAAATTAGCAAAGCTGTTAAGACTGCGTAACCAAACTTAAGACCTGGGAGCAACACTCAAATGGGTACCAGGTCATTCTGGCATAATAGGCAACGATATATCTATATCTATAATTATAGAGATAAGAAATAGGAAACTTTGGCGACTAACTAAAAATAAAATCAAATGAAAAAGGTTACGTAATGTATTTAAGAGGAAAATTAAAACAAACTTTCAATTGAATGGTTTATTTTTATCAAGGGTCTTAATTTTAAAATGAAATTATTTACAATATATTTCGATTTATTAATAAGATTAGTCTAAAAAGTTGTACTTTGCTAACGACGAAAACGCTTACGACTTAATGTGATAAAATAATTAAAAGATTTTTTAAGGAAGAAATTCACTTCTAAAGCTTGGCAGTGAATATATTATAGGTTTGCATACAATTTAGTGTTAATACTAGGTACCTATGTACTCCATAACTTTCATTTGACTATCAGTTATAATTTAAAATTTAATAAAAGTCAAACCTCCAAAGTCTTAAAACTTCTATTACTTTTGGTTTTACACTTAAAACAACATAGCAGTTGCTATTGTGTTTTAGGGTATGTTATAGCTATGATGTCCATAAAAAACTAGGCCTAAACATAGGTACTAATAAAATAGGTTAATTTATATAAAACTAAGTTTATAAATACAATTCCTGTATTTTTCTTACAAAGCTTTTTTTTATAAAATGTTCATAACGTAATACACACTGGCATTCGTTAAATTTAGCGTTACAATGAAATAATTAAATAACGCACCCCATAATTATTTCCTAGTTTCAGGCACATCATCATAACACATACATAAATTCTATGGTCATTGATTTGGTTTATTCTAGTTTGTACATAAACAACAGTAAGTAAATAATTAATGAGAGTGTAATAAAATGTTCCATGA
The DNA here is from genome assembly GCA_019425675.1 of Leucinodes orbonalis. NCBI lineage: Eukaryota > Metazoa > Arthropoda > Insecta > Lepidoptera > Crambidae > Leucinodes > Leucinodes orbonalis. The sequence continues at coordinate 125,220 of PQWD01001504.1, read as the reverse complement.
TTAAGATAGACAAAAGCCGTTTTTTAGTGTTGCCGAGTTATCGATAGTTTGACTATCGATGGTTGACCATAAAGAACATTTTTACTTTCGATAGGCCTATTGATATTGTGGAAACTTTAGATAGTTTTAGCAAAAGTCAGCGCCAATTGTATCGATACTATTGCTTTCATCAATTAGTATCAGTAAAACTATAGAACGATAACACTAATGTGAAGCTAATGTGTTTTCCGACATTAAATGTGCGTTTATCCGACACTCTTACGTGAAGCAAAATCGAAATTGCGGTCTAAGTTCTTAGTTCTCGATGTGCCACAGTGTGGCTACTGAGCCACAGTAGTGGGACAGTAAATCAATAAAATTAATCTATAGTTCTTGGTGCGTGAGGCCGTCGGCCACGTAGTATGCAGGCTGCTGGGCTCCGGTAGCTAAAGCCCGGTATCTCGCTCGTAGGTGATGCGCTCCCGCTTTGGGCTGTCGAGCTCGTGTGAATATACCCTTCTTGTTGCCACCCACACGAGTTATACCTACACACATAAATAATATATTTTAAGGATAACATCTCTATTAATGACGACCTATCTGGTGTAATGGTTGAGACGTCGGCTATTTCGTTCGATACCCGGGCAGTGCAAACATTTGTGTGCATGAACATGTCTGTCTGTATTGGTCTGGGTATTTTATTTGTATAATATGTATGCATTTATTAAAAAAAAAGAATATAAGTATGTTTATCCGTTGTTAAGTATCCATTTTACAGGCTGATGCTTAGTTCGGGGCTAGATGGCGATGGATAAAATATTAAATTACTAGGTGGTAGGTAGGCCATGCCCTGGACACTGCAAGCTGAAAAGTCACAAAATGAAGCTAAGTGACTCGGAAACTTGCAGATTCTGCGCGGAAGAGAGAGAGACACCAATGCACCTACTCTGCAATTGTGGTCCTCTACAATGGAAGCGAAACATCCACTTGGGTAATTATTATCTATGCCCAAGTGACATCAAATCTACAAAGTTGGGCAGGGTCCTAAACTTCCTAAAAAGTGCCCAACTTTTAGATCAACTCGAAGAGAGGAGCGAGTCACAAAAGATCTTCTAGGTCGAAGTGACTACAGGTCTGTATAAGCCTGAATAGCCCTCAAAACCCAAATAATAATAATAATAGGCCATGCCCGATATCTTCCCGTGAAATAGATGTGCTTTGCACTTCTGTATTCCAGAATGAGGGCACTGTATCAAAATTACTGGGTATAAGAGACCTAACATCTGTTGTATAATCTGTCTATTGGTTGTTGATTTCCATCAATGCTGCTCTGTCATAGTCATTCGTATCACTTACCATCAGGTGAGCCACCTGGCCGTCCTGAGTACCGTCGTAACATAAAAAAATGGAATAAAATGTGTAGTGTATCAAGTCATAATCAAACTGCCTCTTTGGTCTTGTACGTTCATCGTAGGATTAGATCATGCATAATCGTAAGTAAGTTTGGTTTCCTAACCAATGCTAATCGTTAACACCCACCAATCAGCACTGATCCCGGGTTATTGCCCAAACTCTGCATAGCCATGTTGTGTATGTTAGTCATTGCCTTTAATAGAAAAAGCTAGCTTAGAGTCAAATAAAAAATTACCTTGCTTTGTGGCGAAGTCGGCAAAGTTCCAAATAAATTCGCCCATAAAGAATCCAGCTTGTCGCAGTTGGTCGAAGGCTTTGAAATGCTCCGACATGAGTGCTACTTGATAGTCTTCAGAGAATACAAATTCTGGAGTCTGCAATATGCATTACAAAAGAAAAATTAGCAAATATGTGGGTGGAATGAGTTCTAGAGCGAAGACAGTGTCTTAAAAAAGTGATGTAGATTTTTTCAGTTGAGTACTTCTGTTGGCCGCAGATTTTACTGTTTCATAAGATAATTGGTAAGTGCAGAAGCCTCTTATCCGTGGTGAAAATATAGTGACTCTAACCTTACGCACTTACATATACTGGAGCTATCGCAGGACATAGGTCTCCCCCATTTAGCGCCAGATATTCAGGTCATGCGTTTTTCTCATCCATCCTCCACTAGCGACATTTCGCAGATCACCGGTCCGCCTGATGGACAGCGTGCTACGCTACGCTTGCCAAGACGCGTTCAAGAACTACGCCTGCTCTTATCCGGGATATATTTAATTCGATTTACATGTTTCATGTAAAACAATATACATTGCGCGGAAATTTATGAAAGATAATATACTACCTATTAAACATGTCCAAACTCATTATACATTATATAAAAGATTATACTAACCGTGTGCATCCCAGCTACTGTATCCGCCCCATACTCTGACATGAGGACTGGCTTATTGTACTTGTGGTGCCACTGGGTGGCTTCGTTGATCACTTTGTTTGTAATCTGCGATAACGAGCCCGCGTTTGCGTACCAACCGTTGTAGCGGTTGAAGCTGATGATGTCCATGAATTTGCCCTATTGTGTGAAAAGTAATTTTATTATTATCTTAACTATTGCGCAAGCAACGCAACAATATTCTTCCATTATGTGTGGTGACGTCAAATTTTAATACAATGATCACCATCTCAATCAATGGTACTCAACCCGTAGTTGGCATTAGTGACGTCTTGAGAACAAACCATTAAGAAGAGATGTCTAAGCTGTTCTTACGACGGCCATGAAAAGTAGGGGTGATGAAAATTGGATTCCAATCTGCTGCTGTCACCACCCGGTAGTAAATAATTTTACATGCATCTAACGCTTAATATTAAAAATATGTAGTATAGATGGGGCGCTCTACATAACATACTTAGGGATTTTAGGATTTTTCATATCGTAGTTAACTCAGTCTAGTAGTGGTGTGAAAGATGTCACTGGAAATTCATCTATGAAAAGGGATTAGGAACGTGAAAAAATTGTTTTGTACTTACAATTACATCTGATGCGTCAGAAAGTGCAAATGTCACAGCCCTGGAGAGGTCGAAGCTCTTCACGTGGTTTACAATGGAACTGGTGAAACGGTAAAGCAGATTTACTACTATAAGATTTTATTATGAATTCTTCTACTTTTTTACTTTCAAATTAATGACTAGATATATGGGCAAGGAACTTGTTATATGGGTTCTAGACACCGGATAAATGTAGGTACTCATATACACCGGATTAGGTACATAAATCTTTCTTCAAAATTCGTTGTAACGATGTCCTGGATACGTTTAATGCTCTGGAACGCTTACGAGTTGACTGTGTAGGATTTTCACGAATAGATTGTGCCACTGTGTCGATGTTTTGTTCCGTACGTGATGTCCTTGGGCGACCTAACCGCGGTTTATCTAATTCGAACCGGTCTCCTCGAACTTAGCAACCCAATTCTTAATCGTTTGGAGAGCTGGGATGTCATCAAAGTTGTGTAAACCTTTGTGTTCTCGAAATTTACGCCTCTCAACGGTTGCCGAATTGTTGTTTTGATAAAACTCGCGCACACAAAACGCACGATCGGCTCCGGTGAAATGCTCCATCGCGATTAAATTCCCAGAAACCGAAGTTACTGCCCCCGCTTCCCCTGCACCGCTCACGCGCGCCGTTTTCGTTTAATTAAAATTTTACTTTTCTAATGACTTTTGGGCCACCCTGTACTTATGCACCCTTACAAAATTCAGTTGGTGCAAGAATTAAAAGAAATTGATGCTATTCAGAGAGTGAATTATGCTAATGAAATGTTTAATCGGTTTATTTCGTTCAATAACATAATGTTCTCTGATGAGGCACACTTCCACATTAACGGACATGTTAGTAAACAAAATTGCCGCTATTGGAGCCCGATTAATCCAAAACTTAAGCACCAGAAGCCCTTACATAGCCCTAAAGTTACAGTTTGGGCCGCTATGTCAGCTCATGGCATCATAGGGCCTTACTTTTTGAGGAAGGCAGAGGGATTGCTGTTACTGTTACTTCGGAGCGATATGTGGCCATGATCGAGGAGTTTTTCACACAAAAATTGCAAAACTTTCCAGGCTTTAATGCCCGAACATGGTTTCAATAGGATGGGAAACTTCCCACACCTCCAATACTGCTATGCCCGTTATCCGTCAACTTTTTCCAAACAAAGTTATCTCTAAGAGAGGAGACATTTCCTGGCCACCTCGTAGCCCGGATCTGACTCCAATGGATTTTTTTTTGTGGGGCTACCTTAAGGCTAAAGTGTACGACTCTAACCCGCGGTCAATTAATGACCTAAAAGAAAACATCCGCAGAGAAATGGCAAGCATTTCAGCAGTGACGTGCCGCGCAGTCATCGACAATTTCAGAAGGCGTTTGCAAGAGTGCCGTGACTGTAACGGATTACATTTGGATGACGTTATTTACAAAAAATAATTCCCGTTTTTCTAGCTATATTTACAAATAAAAATTATTCATAGTGTAATGAGTTTTATTTCAATTAATTCTTTTCATTTAAGGACTTATGGGCCACCCTACATACATACATAATAAACATAGAAAACACCCAGACCCATACGATGGTCTGGCAATGTCTGTTGAGACATGTTAGTTTGATATATGTTTTCCCTGTCAAATTATCTGTAATATCATTGTCTGTCATATTGACGACCCATTTGGTGTTGCGGTTGAGAGTCGACTGCAACACGAGGGTTCCGGGTTAGATCCCCGGGCAGTACAAACATTTGTGTGCATGAACATGTCTGTTGTAATGGTCTGGTGTTTTCTATGTATAATATGTATGTATTTACAAAAAAAATGTATATAATATATTCACGGGTCAAATAGTGTCCCGGTCTTTTGGAAGGCATGTGTGGGGCCGAAGCCAACAGCACAGAGGCCCTTTTTCGAATGTTTAATCTTTGTATGTGTTACACGTGGCGGATGCCATCACAGAATGCACAATATGATACAACCCATGATGACTCCCGCCAGGTGTAAAGGTTATTTCAAATATATGGAAACTAAAATACTGGGCTATGGAATTGGATTTTCGTGGACTAGAAATCTGGGCTATGGGAGAGACTACGGACACCTGCCAATTATAATACCACCAGCGGGCGATGGGGTCGTCACGTCCCGACGCGCTTATTATTATTATTATTATCTTTAATATCGATAGCCCCATAACAGTACATATAAATTATATCAATAGTATCGATTATATTGCTGCTGAGTATTGCAAATACAATCGATTATAGCAATAGTTTTAATAATATCGATAGTACCGACAATATTATCGATATTGTCGGTACTATCGATATTATCAACTTATAAAAGCTGAATTTCAAAGTCAACTATCGATAGTCAAACAATGGATAGTTGAGCAACACTGGTTGGTAGATTGGTACCTGTAGTAGAAATCGCAGTGCTTGTTGACGCCACAGCCGGCGGGCTCGTTCGCTATCGACCACATTATGATGCTGGGGTGGTTTCGGTCGCGCCGGATCATTTCGGTCAGTGACTGTTTGTGTTTGATTAATAGTTCTTCTGAGTAGTAACTAGAAAAGACCAAAACTATTTTTTAACATACTTTTATACAACTAGCTGTGCGCATTAAATTTACCTAAATATGCCTAATTAACTTAAGAGATTGGTTAAGCCTAAATAGCATATATAAAAACAATAAATATCATCATTACAGCCCAAAATGTGCACTGCTGAATGAAAGCCTCCCTAAACTTCCATGCGGACCGATCCCTAGAAGTTGACATCCATCGGTTACCCGCCACCTTAAGCAGGTCATAAACACATCTGGTTGGGGGCTTCTTTTCCCATTCCGTAGGCGCCACTTGAGGAAAAATCAGCCATCGGATATAATCCCAGATAATATAATATTGAGGTAGAAGTAAGAATATAAAGATAAAAGTAAAGAATACTTTATTTATTTGCTTGGAATATTGGTAAAGGCTATATCAAGGATAACCGTGCGCTACAATTCTAAATCTATAGATAAAATATTGATACTCCAGTCGAAATTGTGTTTCGGTAATTTATCCAACGATCGACCATTGCGAATATTGCTTTATGTACTTGCAAGCAGAAGAAATCTTAACCTCGATTCTTCTCCTTTTTTAAATGAAACTTGAAAATATCAACTCACTTGGCGTTAACACTTGGACATTCGTCGATGATCATGATGCCTTGTTCATCAGCTAGCTGGTAGATTTCCTCAGCGTATGGGGTAGTGAGATGTACGGAAGGCGTTCGCCCCAGTCCACTTGATCAGGTTGAAATTCTTCACCCACAATGGCGCGTCCCAGCCTTTGCCTCGAAACTACGAGTACAGTACAGTCAGTGTAATACATTGTTAAAGTGTTTGAATGAAACTTTTTTTTATTAAATATGCGTACAGGAAATAGTTGTAGACGTCATAACAATAAAACTGCTAGGCAGTGAGTGTCTTTGAGACGACCATAAACAACCATATAAAATACACAATAAATACAGTCATTGCTGTATTTATTGAGATTTTTTTAATTCAAAAAGACTAATCATGTTTGGTATTTTACGAAATAATTGTTTGAATATCTGTGTACCATAATGAGGAGAATGTACACATTTGTGTTTTATTTAATAAATAAAATAGCCATAGTTTTAAGTTTACCTTTCTATTTAAGCGTTTAATTTTATCAATTTATACTTACATCGGAATCTTCATGCATGCCAAATCCTCTCAGGTAAAGTTGTTGGTTATTTATGTACATCGCCTTGTTAGTCCAATTAAGCACTCGTATCCCAATTTTCTCACTGTAGGTGTCCAAAAGTTCGTCATTGTTTCCAATCAGTGATACCTGTCAAAAATAGGTAGGTATTCAATATAAAGTACACTAGGATAACAAATGTTACACATATACATTCTGAAAATTCTAAATTAAATTAGACATTAAACATATGCTAAAAGACAGTTGCACTGAACAAGCCATGGACTGATATGAGCTAAAAAAATCAAAGCTGTAAAAAAGACTTACCTTCAAAAGATACAAGTAGCCGGGGTTTGGGTGCATCAGATATGGCCACCACAAGTTAGCGTTGGCGATGTCGATGACACCGCTGCAAGCATGTAAGGCTCCGACTTTGGTCTCGTTCTTATCGAAAACTTCAACCAGGCAGCTTACTTCATTTTTGCTAGCGCCTCTATATGTGATGTTGTATGTTACTAGACCTGATGAAAACACTTGTTTAAGCAATTATAACCGTAGGGAATTGGTACACAAAAAACATTAAGAAGATTTTGAGACAAAAAAAGTGCCTTTATAATTAGTACAAGTACTCTCACGTCTGTTTTTCTGAAGTATAACAAATAACAGAATAGTAGTGTTAAATGCTACTGATGTATATTACAGGTCAGTCATTTAAAATTCAATTGTATTAATTTTGTTCATGACTGTACACGTGTAAGGCTTTTTCTTTCAAATTATAACATTGCATGAAGTTGCATTAATTTAGTTAAATTGTAACTTGTATTTTCTTCTTGTATGACGATTTATACCTGTATATCCTTGAATGTCTGTTTGAGTCACAATATCGTCGATGTAAACTTGCGGAGTGGTGTATAAGTAAACTGTCCGATGAATACCAGCGTAGTTAAAGAAATCGTATCTAAAACAGTAGTAAAATTTATATTTTTAAATTATCAGTTTAAGATTACATAAGTTTTATAGACTGCAAGCCTTTAGAAATTTCATTTGTTCTTACAAAACTAACGTTACGCGGACACAAAAAAATAATAATCTTAGAAGAACTATCATATCTAATATGGTTTGACGAATATAATGGCAGAGATGGTTTTGCAAATAGTTTCCCTTTTTTTTTAAAAGAAGTTAGAAGTCGATTAAAAATAAAAAACAACACTTTTCTTACCCATTTTCTTGAGGTATGGTGACTCGGCTCAGTGTGTTGTCAATAACAACGGTAAGTAGGTTGCTGCAGTTGTAGCTGACGAGATCGGTGATTTCCACTTCGAATGGTAGATGGCCGATTTCGTGCGATGCTACTTCTTTGCTATTAACGAACTAAAAAAGAAAATATTTTTCTCATGTTACTTTAATCAGCCTATAAGTTCCCACTGCAAAGCCTTTCCGAACAGTATAGGTATGGGGGGATTAGGCCGTAACCCACTAGGGGGTCCGATGCGTATTGGTGAGTGTAAACGACTACCATCCTATGATCTCATCATAGCCGGGACCAATGGCTTAGAGTTGCCTCCGAAGCACGGAATTGCATTCCTTTTCAGACATCAGGTGATTCCGTCTACAATGTCGTAGCCAATCAAATTGAAGAGGCTTTTCCCCACAGGATTCGAACCAACGACCGTGACCTGTGAACTTCGTTCAAACCACTAGACCACGGAGGCAGTTATATAACTGAAAGTTTGTTGAAAGTTAAATATTATGAGTTTTCACTTAGTTTTACCAAGGTTCTATTGTAATTTTGACAAACTAATTCCATTAAGATAATTTGATCACCAAACGAGACCTCAATTGAATTAACTTAGATAACGAGTAGTGTAGTGTTTTAAAGTACTATTTGATAACGTCACGCTGTTAGAGTAATTGCTTAGGCGACGTGTATGTTTTTTTTTGTATAAATACATACATCTCTGAAAGGTTGTACTCTATCATAAGCTTGTAGGTAATAAAACTTATAATGTCTGTGAGCACAAACGTTTAATGTATCAGTGTTTGTTCTTGTATATTATTCATCATATTAATATCACCTACGAGTGACATACGAATGCGATTACTCTTAAAACGGTAAGAGTAAATAGATGCTACAACAAGTAGGTTAATATCTACAAAAACAACAAAGAAATTCTTGTTTTCTTGGTAGTTTTACTCATCTAGGCAGTCTGTTTCGTCCAACGCATGTAAGTAATTAGCAGTTTCCTTTGCGGTAAGTTGGTACACCGGACAAGCTATTGATGAACGTGCGTTAAGCAACTTTTCCAAAAGTAAACTATCGATAAGGTGACCGAAAAAACGTATATTCTAGAATCCCACCCACTTCGGAAGTCGTATCTGCACCCGGGTATTTCTTAGGAAGGTAGGCGTCACAGATTTCGAGATGTCTGTGCTAGTAGTATTGTCAGTCCTAAGCTCCTACTAATCCAATAATTGTCCGCTAAGTATTACGGTCTTATGTCCTCATCGCCAAGCTGGTTAATTGATTAGCAGAATATTTACAAGATCAAATATAATGTATCATATATTAATGGCTGTTATTTAACTATTCAAGTAACACATTGTGTGTTTACCTGGCAGGTAAAATTTCCCAGCCCGTTAGTTTTTAATGGAATACCGTCGATTATAGAAACTAACACTTCGCGCGCTTGAATTGTGTATGTTTAGTTTCTATGATCGAAGGCAAATAAGCTTAACATACATACAGAACCCGGATTATAACACAGTTTAACATTTCCTATTACCTTATAGTTGTGTACGATAGGTAAGTGGTTAGGAAGATTGAGTAACTTCGGTTAGGCGAGGTCAGTGCTCGTCCCTAGACTAATGCAACTGGCACACTGGACACGTTGAACTATCTCACAAACACGCTGAAGTTGCGTACTTAAGCGAAATGTTTAAAGTTATATTATTTTGGTGTTTGTTCTGTTTGATTAAATTTTAAAGAACTATAAAGGATTTTGAGTCTAATTTTGAGCTTTTGTTTATATTTTTTATATTTGGGAAACAAATAATATCATCATACATTATCAGGACAATATATATTAACCTTAACATATATCAATAAAGTTTCCACTAATAGTAAAACAGACATGTTAAAAAATTAAATATATAATCAATAATTAAAAAATCTAAACACAAATAAACAAAATTTTAGAATAAACATAATAAAAAAATGTCATACATAAACACAGTAAAGAAATGTCATGCTACACACATTCACAAACGAAAAACTATTAAAATAACAATTAAAAAGAAATCTAATTAATTAATTAAATTTGTTCGCTTAAAACTATCACCAAATGCTGCGTGACATAGGTCTTTTTATGTGCCAGATATCCAGGACCTCCGCTGTCCTCCATTACCTACCTCCATAAGAATCTATCAAAAAATCATAATAATCGATTTTTTGTTGTTTTTTTTGCATCTTGTTCAGCAAAATATTTGGTTTCAATCTCTATACGTTACTAAGTAAACGTAACATTCTTAAATAAAACATTTAAGGAAATTAAAAAAATATAAAATAAAGCTGTTGGTTTTGATTAAAAATATATGGACAAATACCAGCTTTCTGTAATGTTTTGGCGTGGTACAATACTAAGTACATTTACCAGATGGTACCTAAGTGACAAGTTTACCCTTATAGGAAACTAATAACTGTAAATTTTATTTGTTTTCCGTCAACTTTGCCCTGTCAAACATTTTTAGGCATCACACAATAGTTTTTTCATTGTTTAATTTTCCATGTACTTAAATTAACCCAAATTACCATGCCATTTCTAAACCTATACCAGTCTTCTATTACGGAACACTATCACGTGTTATTGTCCACGCTAGGTCACGCTCACCCGGCACCTAACTCTTGACAAATTGACCGGTCACAATTGCTTGACGACCCACGGCACACGGTCAACACCTCGCCAAGATCGTCGCCCTTTGTTGTTATCAGACGGTTATTAAATACAGTTCGGTTTTAAATACCTGGTGTGGAGAACTGATAAGATTAACAGTTAATTGAAACAGTATTTTTTTCTTAAATTATAAGCTCGCTTGGAGTTTCCTGTTCTTATTTGAGTCTTAATATTTTTTTATTCAAGAAGCTGATTTATTTATTTATTTTCAAATGTTTTTTATACACAACAACAGGAAGAGTGATAACTTAAAAACTCTCTGGACTTGCTGCTCGTACCTATAAACAGGTGTAGGTGGACTTTTAGAAGGACTTAAAAAGTCCTACTTTAATCGATTCTGTACCTACTTTTAATAATATTTTTTTTGTCCCCTGCTGCAAAAAGAGTTGTTATTTATATACACCATTTTAAGTGTTGCATCCCTAACGTGCCTGCCTCTGTGGTCTAGTACGCACAGCGTTCGGCTCCATGAGCGTAGTCAGTCTTGGGCTCAGGTGGGGCAACAGTGAGCCTATCCTCGCCTCCCTGGTTTTTTTGTTTAAATATGTTAGAGCCAGGGTGGGACAAGCGCCCCAACTCGCCCAGTGTGTCTACGCCCATGTTCGGCTCCATGACCCGGAGGCTCGAATTCCGCGGGAAACAACTTTGTGCGATTTTTCTAGTTTGCTTAGGACATTGATGGCTGAATCACGCGATTGTCGAAAAGAAAGATGACTTTTAAAACCGTACTTTGGAGGGCACGCTAAGTCGTCGGACCCCAGCTACAATCTTAGGATTGTTGTGTTTAACCACACCAATACGCTTTGGGCCGCGTGGTAGGTACGGAGGGCCCAGTCTCATCATAGCTTGCTGTGCGGGAAGGCCTGTATCCAGTTATAGGCTGATAAAGATCACCAACGTCTTTATTTGGCAAACACATTAACAAGAGAATTTATTCCTTCTAGTTAGGCATAGTCCATACGTACTTAAATTTTTTTAGTAATAAACATTATAATATAATAAAAAGCTGCCACAAGAACTTGATAACAGGTATTTCGCATTAGAAAAAAAATAGTATAATAAAATGTAGCGGAATTGCAAGCATTTACATCTCTTTAAAGGTGAAAAATAGGACGGAACAACAAACATAGAAACAAGCTATACCGGTTAGGTTTACCAAAAATAATACTTAATAGAATCGGGTCTTCCAAACATTCACCAAACAGAAATCTTTTGAACAATTTAATGATGTGAAAAGAAGCTTAAAAAAATTTCTTAGGTACGAATAATTTTAAGTCGCTCGCCTGATGGCCTGTACCTATTCGCGTTAACGGTACGTACCCGGACGGTCGGAGTAAAGCTTCCCAAGCATATACTATGTTACTTAGTCCCCCCTGCAATGCCCTAAGTCGTTGCATAAATTTTTGGGCTGCTCTCGCCACAGCGATAAGTCACTTCGAAAAAATGAGCCCGGAACCTTTGGTGCTTCCGTTGACTAAACCATTACATCAAATCGATCAGTTATACATACCACTTTAGTGTTATAATGGGCGCTGCTAAACCTCAGCCACACTCGTTGCCTGGCCAATGCCCACCAGCGAGGCACGAAGAAACGTCTGTCGTACCACACCACTCCGATGTGGTCTCTTATGGATGCGTCCACGCCAATGTCGTTGAACGATGAAGGTACAGGCATTGGGATAACTTCACCAGTCTGTAGACATAAAGTACTTGTGACTAACGGTACCGTGAATTGGGCTGTGTCATCCATCGGTGCCCAGGTACATGCCGACTCTGGGGGGCGCTAGAATGGTAAGACTAGGTTACACTAATATACTATCATGTGCTCCTAAGTTGCTCTGTTCCGCACCTCCATTGCTTGATATCACATAAATGTACCCACGATATCACATAAAGCGTCTTTTCAATTCTACAAATAATATGTTATGACTTATGATCTATTTATCACTTATTAATTATATGGTTCATCTTTAGAAAACATGATGTAAAAATATTCGATGATATGATACAATGACAATGATTTTATAAAATGCAATATTTATTTAATTAGGTGCCTTGTTTGATTTTTAGTTTCGGCGTCTGGTTATTTAGAGCAAATAAGTTATGATCTTGAAAGGTAAAAAAAAATGCAGCCAAGGTGAACTTAATCTTGGACCAATAGATGCCATTTGATTTTCATAGCTGCTATATAAAATTACTTAACTTTGTTAGCAGCCCATGACCACCTATTGACCTCACGAAATAAGTTACAAAATATTTTACAATGCATGCCCCTTAAGCTGATTTTTAAATCAACTTTTATATAATTGATACTTTCAAAATTAGGATAAAGACAAAAAATATTGTATACTAATCGCTTCAAGAAAATATTAAGGAATAAACAATAACGAATTTCGTATAAAACATACTTTCGTCGATGATAACTGACCTTGTACAGATCTTGCTCCTGCCAACCATTCAAGTAACCGTACAGTGGGTTGTCTGGGGAAAGTCTGAAATTCCATATTCCGTCCAAGGTCCTCACGTCCCTCGTTTCAGTGGCCCGGGGGTAGAGTGATCCACCAACATGTTTGGCGGTCTTCTTGATAATTTGCTCAATGCCATTGTCATTCTCGGTAACTGGAACTACGGCACTAGCGTTGGCTATTGAGCCAATGATAAACAATAGCGCTGACCATTTTGACAGCATTATCTAAAAGGACAAAAATACATTACTTTTCTTACCCATCTCTCTCTTTCTCTCTTCAACCTATTGCAGTCCACTGCTGGACATAGGTCTACCCCATTTTGCGCCAGACATCCATGTCTACTGATTGTTATTTAATGTTACACAGCAGGACTGTCAGAATGTGCACCTGATGGTAAGAGATACGCCTGACCATGACAGAACGGCATTGAAGGAGACCAACAACTGATAAACAGTTACTATTCTTCATCATTGACGGACTGCGCCCGTCACCCACCTAAAATAACAGATGTTAGGCCTCTTATACCCGATAATTTTACTAGCTACGGTGCCCTCATCCCAAACACAAAAGTTTAAGTTGTTTGCATCGTCAATCTACAACAGCCACTGCAGGCACAAGCCTTCCCGCACGCATGCTAGTAGTAGTAGGAAATTGGGTCACTGATTGTTTTGCCACGCAATATACTCATACTCATTGAAAACCATTTATGACGAGTTTATTGCTTTACGATAAGGCTATTTTACTGTTACGTAGTTGTAACTATAAACTGTATATTTATAGTAACAACTAGGTAATTGAAGGGTTGTCTTCAGAATACTTTTATTTGGACTTCACAATAAACATGATTAATGCTAAAATATATAAGCAATATTGAAGTATACTCTGTGTAGTATAAGCTTGATTCACAACTTATATTATTGTAACCTGAAAGTGTATATATATTTTCTATAGTATTTGGTATTTCCTGATCTGTTTGGTAACTAATCCGAAAGTGCAATCTATGAGTTCAAAACATGAAAGCTTTTCATTGAAATCCTGCATTATTAGTAGGCGCATCTATAGCGTGATCGGCACGATTACTTACAAGTTTTTCACTTTTTCGCCCGATATGGAACAGCGGTCAAGGTACCGAGGTGTAAACACTTTCGTTACGTATCGAACAAAACGGAAAAGAAAATATGATGCAGTCAGATCTAATTATTTGCATATCGTAGGTTTTTAATAATAAAAAATTGTGTTTATCGTTGTCCACAAAAATATACATATCACATTTTGTACAAATAATGCATTAATAAGATCAACAACAGAAACAGCTCAGCGTATGCTCATCTGCGACCAGGAATCACAGACAGCGCTGATTTACAGCCACTCCCTTTTTCTCTTTAGGTGTTAAACGAGAAATAGGTCATGAGGGCTACATAATGAGTGCCTATGTTGTATATGTTGGATTAGTTTTAGAACATAATCGTGTCTATTCTTTTCGAACGAATTCAAAGATGAATCTTTTCTATATCTAACCGCTGATTTTTATTTCAGTACTCGAGCTTTCATTATTGAATAATTTATATGTAAGTATAATGGTACTGAGACAATGACTACTACTACAGTCAGGTATCGGTCTGTGGGGCAGTCTTCCTCTACAGTGTGATTTTAATGCTCGATATGTATTATTATAAATATTATTATGATCATCGTGTACCTCATTTTCAAAATTAAATTTTATTTTCTAAATGACTGAAACTGTTAGAATAAGCAATTGATCAGCAAAAAGCACCGCAGCCATAAGTATTTACACAAGGACCTCTTTCCTCCAGGATTCGAATATTTCCGCTTAAAGCTGAATTCAAAATTTACTAGTAGAGTGGTTCGAGTCGAATATCCTGACTGTATAATCATTCTCAGAAGATACCCTTACATTATTGTTAAGTGTATCTTAGTACAATTTTTGTATTTTTTAAAATCTTAGTTTCCAGGTTTTTCTAAACATAAAATTTATGAAAACAAGGACTGTCTGAATTAAAATTGAAACAAAAAGGCTCTATTGAATTCACATTAAAATAAATAAATAATAATATGACAAGAATAATAATGATATTATAATAGTACATAATATTATGTACTTTACGGCGGCTTGACTTTTCGATTATGTTGCAATGCAACCGCGGTCGCGAGCGAACTGGTGATAGTCTAGGTACATTTTGATAAGTCATGATATAGCTAGTCTTAATAGGTATATTAGCATTATAATGATCTCTACGCACATGCATTATAAATTAACCGAATGGTTCCTAATGCGGGCTTTGAAAATTCTGATAAATATAGTTCCTATTCCTACACAGTTTATGCCCGACATGGTAACTAAACAACTTATTTAGTTACGTGATAACCGTGTTTTTATAGCAAATACATTAACTTTATAATAGGTATGATTTTCTTTTGAGTTGATAACATGCACAGATTTATAAACTAAAGGTTTAGTTTATAAATCTGTGATAACATGAGTATTAATAGTATCGACATCTGTTCAACATCTCTTGGTGAGCATATGGTCTGATTGACAAGATAAATATAATATTTATTTAGGTACATCAAATACAAAGTAAAAGCAAAAAACAGCAAAGTAATAAATAAGGCTAAAGAAATAATAAATAAAACATAGATAACCAAACTTCAATTCAAATAATTTTGGATACTTTGTTTTCTTACCAGATGGTTAAAAACTTCATTTATGTCTTCACTAACGTTAGTTATTTAAAACACGTATACTGACATAAGATTTACATAACAAAATGTTCAATAGGGAAATAGTATAGCTAATACTCGGCACGTAAATATATCTAATGTGTTACGTAGAATATGTAGTGTAATGCCTATGTAAATTGCATGCATTGTTGGGGGTAACAACATGTTTTCTAGCCCATACTATATAAAACGATAGGTTACTAATAGACATTTTCGGATTCCACCACATATGGTGGTATCCGAATATTTCTATACATTTCTAGAGCGTAAATCAACATTAACTGTGTTGATATGGGCATATACATATCGGTATTTAAGAACATTAAATTGCTTAGATAGGTTAACTTCTTTTTTTTAAGGGGTAATGGTTCACCTGAGTGTTTTTTTTAAATTTGGGCTTCTATGTACCTTAAAATAATAATGTTAAATAATGCGTTACAAAAGTCGGTCTTTTATGTCAAATATTTATACGCAAAGTTTTTAAATATAAAATAATTTGGGATACATTAACTAGGTGATAGGATCAATACTGAGTCATTTGCTTTGATAACTATCGCAGTGGCAGATTTATTCCATAAAGTAAAAATGATAGGGTAGGCATGGGAGACGTAACAGTTAACATCTTTCGTTCGGGTAATGGGGGCAATGCAGTTTGACATTCGTGTCGTATATAGACTTAAATTGAATAAAGATATTTTTTATTTTGAGCGATGACAATTAAACATGACTACCAGCAACTAACAGAAATTGGTTTTCTCCAACATTTCATGCCATGGAAACGCGTGTCACTTACTCGTTCCATCGGGTCAGGGAACTGTTCATCCAAATATAAACCACTATTAGTATTCTAAAATAAAGTTCAAACACACTAGGTTAGTAATAAGAGACGAATAGCAAATTTATTGCTTTCGTTTTGATTACCTAAAATCGTCTGCTAATTGTAACCGGTCAAAACTAGTCGCGGATTAATAACATAACTCGGGTCATTGGTACTCATTTGTTTTTGCCGCAGATCTCTTCTACACGTGAAGAACTCAGGTTCACTAACCTTTAAGCATGGAAAGTCAATCAAATGGGGAAAAGGCAAATCGTCGGCAGTACTAAGGTCACCGGCATCACATAGCGTGCCGTTTCCTAAGCGAAACATTATTAATATTAGGTCTGCTCACGACTTAGCTCTTCTTCAAATAAATTTTATATTTGTCATGTACTAGTAATTGCAAGTATTAAATATATATTTGCATTATGTTAGCAAGTACGAAACGAGTGTTGTAAAAGTCTAAAAGAAATGAGTGTATTTCTACTGATCTCAGGGATCCCAGGATACCCCAGGAGTCTCTCTGAAAGTATTTAGACTTGTTTTAATTCTTTGGAATTAAAACAAGCCGGTGAAATAGGAACCTACATACATTTTCAATTTTATCGATATACCTATTCTTCTTTACATATTTCATCATGATCATCACATTGGAGACTGTCCACTGCTGAACCAAAACCTCCCTTTGAACGAATATTTTTTTTGTTAGAATTATTTCTAAGTATCAGTTCATTTACAAAATACATATCATATTTTACATTTTATAAAAAAACACTGCCATACAAACTTAATGTTATTAATATTTTAGTAAAGACAACACAACAACCACTCATTAAGAAGATTTAAGGCTTATAAAACCGTTTTAATTTAAATCACGGAAAACCATTTAAATAAAATAATATAACCTTATTTAAATCAACAATGTAAAATTAAAGCGTGAACTACTTTTCAATTGTAAGAAATACTTGTTTGAAATGTTTGATCAAATCAGAGATTAAAAGTTTATGATTTGTAATTCTATTGTTTGCACTATTATTTCTATTTAAATGTTTTTCTCTTAGACCTTTCGATTAGTTTCTTTAATCGAAGCTTAAAAGTATCGCAATCAGAGTCACCTCATTTTGCACCAATTTTATTATCCGTCCTCAGTATCTTCAGCCGTCCTTCACCAGCATCCTTCGCAAGTTATCGGGCTGGAGAATGACTTACGCTACGGTTCCCGAGACGCGGTTTCCACTTCAGAATCAGTCTGGTTTACTTTAGAGTTATGAATCAATCACGCAGGCAGTGTCCATCTCTCAGCTACGTACGGGACCTTGTTTGGCGGAATTATTGATGTAGATTTGACGTATTTTGTTGATTGTGCCCCAACATATCGGGACGGTCAGTTCACTCACCGGATGTTATGTGACACGCCTGACCATGACAGAGCAGTATTCAAGGAAAATAGTCACTCTATAAACTGATTATTCCTCATCAACGGCGCCCTGCACCTGTCACCTAAGACATCGTTTTTTGGCAACTGCTGTTGGCCGAAGATGGCCTTTACAGCTTTACCGGGCAATACCTTAGATACCGAATATTAGGTGTCATATACCCGGTAATTTCACTAGCTACATTGCCCTTACCCCGAAACACAAGAGTGCATAACACCCTATTTCACGGTCGATATCTGGCACTGCAGTGGTACACCAAGACAAGTCAGTGTCGAGTTTACCACCTAGTAAAATGATGATGCTAGTTTTCCTCTCGCCGGGCAAATCATCCCTGTGACCTCAGCTGTTGCAAATGTTCATGGGCGGCGGTGACATTTTCCATCAGGTGAACCGCATTCTAACGTGCCTCCCTAAGTTATAAAAAAAATTAGCCGAGGTAAACATATTCCTGTTCAACATCGAGGAGGGCCCCATCTCCCCCCTCCCCGTCCCCCTCATGTTGACGCGTAGCCTGGTTTTAAGACGTCCTTTGTGAACTGGTACAGGGATATACGCCTTTCTTACTCATTCCTGGACTAATGCTGTGGATGGATACTATATTTCAACGAAGTATTAGTTAATTGACCTAAAAATACAAACCTGTATTTAATTTAATAAAATAAATAAAATTCCTTAAAAAATAAAATAAAACAATATAAGTTTATACATTATACAAAATAACTTTTTTGTTATTGGTATCCTTGCACAATCCGCATATTCCGTGCACACCCATCCAGTCCTTTCCCATTAATTTCAGTATTCAAAGGGCGGAGGTGATGCGGTACGTCACTTACTCCGCCCCCTTAACATAAACAAAACTTAATTAAATTTAACATTTGCATAGCGATTCCACGATATGGTGAGCGTGGCCATGACACAAAGTCGCGGCTGCAATGCATAATGGTGTATATTCTTTCTCCTTGTATAATCTACAGAACGCCCATTAATATTCCCAATCCTTCCATCCTACTGTTGAATACACAGTACCCCGAGGAATGCTTTATCGTTGATCTCTGATGGACATTCGCAAAGACAAACCGTGAAGTTAACTTGTTTAAGTAATTATTTTTATTTATCCTTATTTAAGGAGTCGTGTGGTAAATCGGCTTGTTAACATTTTTACACGACACAAATACAAAATCGATTGTTTTTGTTGGATACATCTGTCAACAGCGGTTAAAGGGTTAAAAGAATACTATTACCACCTCTATCTTCCAGTAGGAGTCGTAAAAGTCGACTTGGCATACAACCCATCATACTGCTTTTCAAACAAATTTGGCGGATTGGATCTTTGACTACCCCTTCGAAAATATAAAAGCGAATGGATGTGTATTGTACTCGTATATACTTAATATATATACATTTTTAAACGTAAGGAAAATCTTGGCTATGGGTCTAAATTGTTTCTCCCGTCTTAACTGGTTTGCTTATGGTTGTTGTAATATAGTGTGATTCCTTTTGTAATATACTATGATCAGAAAAAGATGAGTTCGATGCGTAAATAAATAACGTAAACATATTTTTTTAGTATTATGCTAGAGGGTTGTAAGATCTTTATTCTGGTTTGAAACCAAACGAAAATCATTACGTTGGTATTCAGATATTTGTACCATGTGTTGTTCTTTAATCGTGTAGTTATTTAAATACTTTTAGAACATGTTTAAATAATTAATTCGAGCTATTTTCGATGTAAATATGGGATTTTTTACCTTTGTATAGACTTCATTAATTCACCCATTGATAGCTTTCCATATAAATTGTCATATGAATCCTTTCTTCTACGGCATAATTAATTACTTGTATGTTAATTGTTGTGTAAAATAAGACAATGGTTGTACGAATCATTGCCAGTTCCCCGGGAGACAAATAATAACACCTATACGTAGCTGTAAAAATACATGCATCATAAATATATGATTTAACAATGACTAAAACAAAATACAGAAAGATTAACTACACAATTCTTTTTTTAACAAAGGATTCAAAGTTTAAATGTGTAATGTAATACGAATAAATAGTTTGTGTAGATAATGGTTGCAGTGGACCGGTCACGTAGGTCGCAGAGCCGATGACCGTTGCAGCAGACGAGTTCTGGAGTGGAGACCGCGTCTTGGCAAGCGTAGCGTAGGACGCCCGCCGGCCCCATGTACCGACGAATTGCGTAAGGTCTCCTCCGGGATATCAGGCGCAAAATAGGGGAGACCTGTCTAGCAGTGGACTGCTACAGGTCGAAGAGAGAAATATTTATAGTGAATTGATAAGTATGGCCTTTATGATCAGTTTCAGTGTTGCCAGAAGACAAAGATTGTCTTATTACAATCTTACTCTTGGGTATTTCAATAACATGTAAATGTTATATGGTGATGGGGGCCGATATGTTTTTACATATCGGTACAAACAAATACGTGAAAAATAAAAACAGAATAAAGTTTCCTATTGATTGAGTGGAGAGGTATTGAGATTGAATTAACAGCAATACTTGATATTTTAGTTACAAAAGAGTGGTTTATGATGCTGTTATTTAAATGTAGGTAAGATTACCCTAAACCTACGTCTATCCATAACATAAGCAGATCCTTTTTTATATATTTTCCGTCAACACTGCCTGAGACGATAGATGTTAAGGCCCTTTTCACCGGTAATTACAATAGCTACAGCCCTCTTTCTGAAATATAGAAGTGCATAACTCTACCATTTCATGGTACGATGTATGGCACTGCGGTGGATACCTACCTAGACGACTATGTATCGAGTTCGAGCCTGCCGACTAGGCTTCTTATTTAATAAGACGCCTAAAGGTGACAGTGGGTACATCCAATCCACAGACATCCGAATATACAAAGTATTGGGAAATCTATGATCCAATCTAACTGACTGCTCATATGCTGACAAATTTCATGGAAAAGACGTGTAAAAACAGATGCTTTGTTCAATAAAGTAATGAACAACGAACATGTGTTGATGCTGAATGTACACGTATGTTCTGACGTGGCATCATTTAGCCAACTTATCATGTGATCTGAGTGGCGGCAGCAAGCAAATTGTGAATAGTTACAATACTAACAGACTACAGCCCGCTGCAACCATCAAGATATCATTTAAACCGCCAATTCTATTATTAACGCTATTTTAACTGTTCATGAATATTCATTAGGATTTTTGTTGGCCTTCAAACAAAATCAAAATAAACATTGTACCAAATAATTTTAACGATCTGCTATAACAATAGTTAAAGAGCGTGCTCCATTTTTTTGTAAATTTTGACTGATTAAAATTGTAGTTGGTCGTATAAAATAGGAGTATTAAAAACGGTTGTGAACTCCAATTGTTTTAACCTTAATGCTACCTGGTTTAAGTATTTTTAATCTATTTTAATAAAGTAATTTGCCATAAAATTTGATTATTAAACAGTAATTCTGTAATGTCCAATTGTTGTTGGTTTAAAGCACATTTCCTTAACTTGTGATTTTTACCAATTTCATAAATATGAGATGCGTACTGTTTTCCGAACCAGGCATAGCTTCATAAAAAGCGTGAATAATATTCAAATAAATACTTTACGAACCAAAAGTATCTAAAGGAGTTATTTCAATAACGAGATTGTGTTCTTCAGTTCAATGTAGGTATGTTATTTAAAATTAAGTGGATAACAAGTAAACTTAAAAAATAGTTAATTTACTTCAGTCATCATTTTACTACCTATCTCTAAAAAACAACTCCAAATACCTGGTACATTGTTTCTATTAAATTGAAATATACACTAATGCTTTTGGTGGTTATTTAGAGAAAATAAGAAAAAAAACGAGCAAAACCATAATAGCTTTTTAATTGTTATGCTACTTAATAACTCAATATTTAAAGTTGTCTTTGTAAACGGTTTTTAAATTGCATCGTTAACATGGTTCTGTCGGACAGCCCTTTGTGGGGTTTGTCAAATGGGTCGCAACGTTAACTGTTCCTAATGAAATGTCTCATTAGGCAATTACCCTAATTGGTAGATGCTTAATATTTCCTTACTTTATTAAGAAATATGGTCAAAAAATACTGGTGCTATAACTGAAAGTTTATGCGCTTCAATCTCGTTTTCAATGGACGATGTTAACATTATTTTGAATGTACGTAAACATATTATTGTGTGTGTATAACGAATGGTGAAATTGTGACAGATATAAGTGTTATTGCTGACACCTGGAAACAATACTGCCAGTCACTTTTTAATGATCCCAATGCTCATTGTTCCTTTTATTAGAACATCAAGGTGAAGAGCAAGAACCAAATATTCTCAAAGATGAGGTTCGATTTGCCATCAAGAGACTCAAAACAGGGAAAGCTGTGGGAAAGGATGCAATACCAATCGAAACAATTAAAGCGTCGGGAGAGTATGGTGTAGAAATATTTCATACATTGTGTAATAAAGTCTGGAAGTCGGGATTTGGCCTCGAGATTGGGTTCATACCAACTTCATTCCACTGCACAAAAAGGGCTCTACGAAGTGTTGCAGTAACTATCGCCTTATTGCTTTGATTTCACATGCAAGTAAAATCTTGCTGTACATTTTGAATGAACGGCTTAAATCATATCTGTCTAAAGAAATCGCTCCAGAACAAGCTGGATTTGTAAAAGGAAAGGGTACCCGTGAACAAATTCTTACCATACGGCAAATTATTGAAAAGTCTAGAGAATTTAACAAGCCAACTTACATATGCTTTATCGATTTTTCCAAGGCATTTGATTCTGTTAAATGGCCGAAACTCTGGGAAACCTTACTAGTCATGGGCACACCCAAACACCTGGTTCATCTTTTAAGGCAGCTTTACGAGGATGGCACAGCGTCTGTTCGGGCAGACGATATTCTATCGAGTGATTTCCATCCTAGCGCAGGAGTTCGCCAGGGGTGTATTATATCACCGCTTCTCTTTAATATATATACTGAGCTTATTATGCGAACTGCTCTTGAGGGTTGGACGGATGGAGTGAATGTCGGTGGTCACAAGATCTCAAATCTTAGGTATGCAGATGATACCACCTTGTTCGCCACAAACGCCATTAATATGGAGGACCTTCTCGCTAGAATGGAGAGCGTAAGCCTTGAATATGGTCTTAAAATCAATCGCAGTAAAACAAAAATCATGATTGTAAACCGCATCAACGAAAATTCACCACAAATAAAAACGATAGGGAATTGTCAAGTGGTGCAATCATATGTCTATTTGGGAGCATTGATTTCAAATGGTGGGGGGTGCGCTGAGGAAGTGAAACGACGCATGGCTATCTCGAGGTCGGCCATGGATAAGTTGAGGAAAGTATGGGGAAACCGTAATATCACTAAAACTACGAAAATTAGACTTGTAAGGACACTTGTCTTCCCCATTTTCCTTTACGCAGCTGAAACATGGACTCTGAGAGAGTGTGAGAAGAGAAAAATAGATGCTCTTGAAATGTGGTGTTGGAGGAGAATGTTAAAGATCCCATGGACAGCCTTCCGGACTAACGAATCCATACTCCAGGAGCTCGGTATCAAGCAGCAGGCGCTGTCGTCCATTGTTCAGGCTCGGATTTTGAGTTTCTTTGGGCATTTGTCGAGGCGTGGTGATAACTCCGTGGAGCGCCTGGTGGTTCAGGGAAAAATTGAAGGCACACGAGCACGCGGCAGAGCACCAATGCGCTGGACCGACCAGGTCAAGGCAGCAGTCGGGGGGCCCCTATACCAGTGCACTAGACAGGCGGCGGTGAGAGCGGCGTGGCGGAACATTGTCAAGCGTGCCACTCAACCTTTCTTTCCTAATGACCACGACCACTCTGTCAAGAGTGTTTACGACTAAGAAGAAACATATTATGAATGTTTATACATACGTACATATGAATGTAAAAAATAAAAAATGGTTCTTTATATAAAGAAATGCCGTATAAACGTACTTTAGCAGTGTCCACCTAGTTTTATGCTATACCAGCTTTTTGCTGGCTTATGGGTCTCACCCAGACCGTTAAATTACTGGGTACTGTGACTGTATATTTTTACAATCATAAGTTATAAATATGTGGTGTAATCGTTCATAAGACAGTTGATTGCTTGTCCTCACTATACAAGAAATTTGCTTTTCAAATTTCGTAGCCCTAGCTTTGGATTCGGCTCTGCGCTGATGAATCAGTCACGCAAAAACCTTGATTTTTATAATATTACTGTAGATTTAATGTATAGCGTGACTTCACACCCTCACCTAAATTACATGTCGACGTAACAATATT
The DNA here is from genome assembly GCA_019425675.1 of Leucinodes orbonalis. Classification (NCBI taxonomy): domain Eukaryota; kingdom Metazoa; phylum Arthropoda; class Insecta; order Lepidoptera; family Crambidae; genus Leucinodes; species Leucinodes orbonalis. The sequence continues at coordinate 100,895 of PQWD01001504.1, read as the reverse complement.
GTCGTTTCGCCCTCAATTTATAATGTCACAGGAATACCTGTATTGTATCTAGCCCGGACACGCTGACAAGGCATCGTGAGCTTTTATGTGTAGGCAAACAAAGTTGGGTAGCATGAGGTCAGTGTAAATAAATGGACCTACCTGGGCAACCACATCAAGGTTGAATTTCATTGTACGCTTACGTGAGAAATAATATTTGAAAAAGGAACAATTATAAGTTGACCACTGAAGGTCGGGTTGGGCTGATATATTAAGATTTGTGGTTCGGGGTTTACCTTATGGAGTGTTTATAAAGTAAATGCAGTAAAGAAGTTTTAAATTGGTGACTAAAGAGGTATATTTAATTGATTATGAGATATATTAGAGTTGAAAATGTAGGCATGTCCGCAACAAGTCGTTAGTGGTAGTGGTTTTCGGGATCTTAGGATAATTTTAGGATAAGATACTGGTTATAATGTTTGTATTATAAGGGGATCAAATAGATCCTATTGGTGAATTGATCATTATCATAATAATGGCCAGAAACAGGCCGATAATGCAAAATGGTATGAATATAAGGACAGATTATGATGATTTTCATACAAACTTAATCAAGTTCACTTATAATATGCGTTACAGTGTTATTGTTAGTGTATTCTATTGAATCATCCAGAAGATTTTTATCAAGATAGGGTTGCAATCATAACTTCATTATATTAAGACATTGCTTGAATATGTATTATGTAGGTACATAGTCTTTAATAAAATATAAGCTACACCAGGCGGTATCTTGACAGATATTTGCGTTAGAAAACTTTTCGAAAAAAGATTTAATATTTTTGTCCTTTGACCTGCTCGCTATGGGTCTTTGCCCTGTGAGGTTTCATGCTAATTATTTGAAATATATAAAATATATTTAGTTAGGAGCGTAAAGGTTATTTACTTATTTATAAGTGTTTGCGTACATTCGTTAGTTTAATAATCCGACCTTAATACGATTCAATACTTTAGTAGCGCACGCACATGCTTCGGTTGTTATCAAAGTTTAACTCGAGTAGTACCTACGTACAAGGAAGCCGACAAACGTAATGAAATGGATTAATTATTTAGGTTATCTGATTTGAACGATTGCACATTAACTGTAAGAGCATTCATTCTTCGAATCGTGTACATTACATCTGGTAGGCTAATCACTTGTATTTAAATTTAATTTGATGAGAAATCGGAGGAGCTACTGGCGCAAAATGGGGAATCATTATATCCAGCAGTGGACTGCAAAAAGTTGAAGAGAGAGAGAGAGAGTGAAATATAAATAATTATTTAAAAATGTAAAATGTATTAAGTGTAATTTACAAACTTAAAGTGCAATCGTCATAAGAATTTACATATATGGGTATCATTAATACTAAAGTTTATAGCATACACACGAAGTCTTAATTTATTAGGTACTCTCTGATTCTGATGGTCAATCGTGATCAAATAACACATATTTTCCCATTGCGTAATCACCTTAGAGTGCACAGTCAGGTCACGAATGCACCTAGCGTGTATTATTTCAGTGCAACTTAGTATTCCTGGGCTATGTGCGGTAGTAATACCCTTTTGGTGCAAATAATATTTGATATTAGTATCGTATTTTAGACGGTTAGTACCCGAATTTCCATTGCGTCATTATTTGATACTCAGAGAAACCCAGTTTCAAAATAATGTAGGTAAGAGTTGTATAAGCATATCCGATATTCGTTCGAAATAAACATCTCGATTTTCGAACAAAAGTAGATACTTAATATGTTTGGAATTTAGGATACATTTAATTTCCCATGCTCTCACACACACGTGTATATATGTCACCGGAAAATAATAAGATTCGCAAATTAATTTCCTAGGAAAATAACTTTTCGCAGGATTCTACAATAGAGATAAATTGTATTGAAAATGAAATTGAAATTGAAACATCTCGTGGCAAATTTATAAATTTATGAACATCCATTTTTAATAATACGCTTCTTTAAAATGCGGCAAATAATGCACTGCTCTATGATTGGTCGATGTTGACAGTGGCAATGCTTGTGTACATAGACATATCAATACTAGGTAGTAAAAAGATACTGAGTCATCTAAATAAGTTTCCACCTCAGTGCCACATATCGTCCCGAGAAATGGGAGTGTTATGCACTAGTCTGTTTCGGGAAAAGTCACTATTAGCTATTAAAAATAATAGATATACGAGATAAAACAACTGTCGTCTCTCGTCTCGATTGACGAGCGCGCAGGGCAGTGTTGATAAAAAACTGATTACAATTCGTATCTCCAATTGCATTGGTTCACTCTTACACTGCATCTGCCAACAGACGTGTAATCATTGATCAGGTGATTTTTACTGGTAGATCGTTAACTTCAGGTCAGAATAACCACAAAAAGTAAGTATTTAAACGTAAGACCTAATGTACTTTAAAGAACTACAAAAATGTAGCGTGAAACACCACGGCGATGTCCAATGATGTAATAGTTTCCAATAAACCCTTAACCAACGTGTCAAGTGGCTAACCTCAATCTGATGCTATGATTAACAGTATAAATATGTTCAAATGCGAAGATAAGAATAAAAATGTACCTGCTGTTAATTTTTAAACGAACGTGTCTAGAAAGAGAAAAAGGTGCGTACTGCCATTACAATAGAAAATAAAATAAATTTCAATAAAGACGTAACGAATTTATATGTAGACAACATTTATGACCATCTAATTACATATCGATGAGCTTTGTGATATATTGATGTCTTACCCCATAAAAAATCTACCATGTAGGTGTATCTCCAAAAAATTGTTATCATTAAAATAGATTACGAAAAAATTTTCGCTTACACAAACGTTTACTGGTACATGCAACTCAAAGATATGATCTTACAACAAAGCTTTATTTATTAGAACAATGTCATGACGCCCATGGCTCAGACTTTAGTAACAACAGCCTACATGGTTACCATTTGGAAATACGAAATATTTTTTCCATATTTACAATTTGATTATGATACATTGATGAGAATACTTTTATTTCATTGGGACTACGAGGCGCATATGTACATTGTATTATTTTTTATATTGAGATGTGGTGATATATAATCTGATTTACAAAAGGAATAATTTCAAATAATGGAAGTATCTTACAGTAAGTTATAAATATAACTAAAAACTGTATTATAAAACTAAAAACTTGACAAATAAGTACCCATTTATATTCAGACGTTACTCACTGGTTTCAAATTGAGAATGAATATAAAATATTATTCTTAATGGTAGTTTGACGAACTTCTAAATGTTTGCATATGTGTGTGAAATACTTTATTTAATTTATGCTAAATAAATAAATATAGATTTGGCTAATATATAACTTTTTGATGTTACTCACCACGGACCAAGATCGATAGTCAACTGCACCGTTAAACAACAGGATATGACAAAACCAGAACTTATATACACATTGAGTTGCAGAGGAATGCAGTCGGTATGAACCATGTCGTTACAAAAGCACCTGGCTGAAATATTATCAGTGACATGTGTGGTGCAATAGCAATAAATCAATCAGCATTGTGGCCCAATATTTGCCTCCATAATTTATGCAAACTCCACAATATCCTGAACAGTTCAATGAGTTCTACCAACGATTACAGTGCTGCTTTGAACGACTGCTTGGTAGTCTGGACATACATTACGACCCTAACTTAGAAACTGGGTTCCAATTATATTGTTAGGGGCAGACAGGTGTTATTTTGTGGACTAATAACATGTGCTTTCTCATCGAGGCCTACCTATGTACATTTATCGATTTAAACATATTTTATCTATAGGTACTATAGGTACCAGTATTATAAAGCTGAAGAGTTTGTTCGTTTGAACGCGCTAATCTCAGGAACAGCTGGTCTGATTTGAAAAAATCTTCCAGTGTTAGATAGCTTATTTATCGAGTTAGGCTGTTTAGTTAATTACTTCAGATCAGAAACTAAGTATTCGCATCACATCCACGACGATACCGTAAGGAAGTTTGGCTCTACATGAGATCTGAAATAATTTTTACAGGACAAACTTCATGTGGTCGTCTTGGCCACATTGTAGGTAAATGAAATGTGTCCGTTTGGCTTGTCTTTTCTGGGGCACTACAGTGACCCCAGATTTTATACCAGAAATAAATTAATTAAATCTAATGAAAGTCTGATTGTTCAGAAATTTATCATACGCTCGACAAGGTGTAACACACGGGGATCTCACCCGCAACCCTTAGAGTAGTAGTCAAGTAGATAAATAAAATAAATATCTACTGATTTATTGGCAAAGTGCCCCTTTTCGGAACACATAAGTGCATAACACTCCTATTTTTCCACATTTTGGTATCCACTTACCAGGTGAACTCGGTATCGGGTACTTATTTCTGATCCCCTGGTGTAACAGCCAATGTCTTAACCATTACACCACATAAGTCGTCAAAACTAAATATGTTAGGTGCCTAAACCCGTGTAAAAGACCCTCTTTGCCCTCTTAACACCACCAAAATTTTGATAACATTTTACACCCATTTAATTAAAGTAACCTTCAAGGGTACTTTATTAAAATACAGTTTGATGTGCCTCATCTCAACTTTGGAGTTAAAAATAAGATAAGTGGTTCATCAGAAACAAATATGAATTCATCTAATGACTATTTCTCTTTTACTTCTTATCGTAGGTAGTAAGGTCGTTAGGTCAATATTTCGAGTAATTCTGTTTATTGTTTTCATATTCAATTTATTATTTACTTACATATTTTATTACCCTACTGTTATGATTTCGAGTCTATTTAATTGAACTGAGTAATATTTTTCAGAACTAGGTATGAATGCACATTACTCCACTGGGGAATGGTTGCAAACATAAGGAAATTCCTAATTAGCAACAATCAAAATGGAATAAAAAATATATCTAGTTCATTAAATATTACGAATTTTTAGCTATGATGTCTTTTCTATCACATATAATATAATATATTATATTCTATCTAAAAAGCGGCTTAAGTACCGTCAATTTTCCACTTTGCAAAATTGGTAACATGGGATGTGCATTAATGTAGGTATATACTTGTACTATTTTTAATAGTGATCATTTACATGTTAACAACAAAGTCAACAAATGCTGTATGGTGATGGCAAGGGATGATGTCAATTTTTTTTTCTGCTATTATATCGATGGACCGCATAATAATAGAAACATTGCGCAGTGGACATCTGTGGTACGATTCATGGTTCATGAATCGTACTATACCATGAGATTTATCGTCTGCACGATTGCGTATTCATGACATAGAAAATTTAAAATATTTTTAACATATGTAGGCAGGTATTACAGAAGTAGTACTGCTATATAACCCGTTTACCGAGCATGGAGATTATGGCAAACCACTTGCGTGGAGTAGGTAGGTCCTAAATCCTGCATTGGACTGTAACGGGCCGTTAAATTAGCAGTACATGTTAAATCCATATTATTTTAGATATCAACACGTGAGCGTCAGTGGCTGATTAGAGTGGGCCTTCCGATCTGGTGGGCGCAATTTCAAACCCCACGTACCAATGTACTTCCGAAATTATATGTACGTTTCTGACGTTCTTACGGAGAAGGAAATCATCGTGAGAAATCCTGCGCATGCCTGCGAAGAGATTCAACGGTTGAACGTGAAGACGGCCAATCCGTGCTGGGCCCGCGAGGACGACTAAACCCTGTAATAAACCCTATACCGGTAGGCTCGTGGGGACGTATATGAGCTGATGATGATGAAATATCAATACAACCCTATGCTTCTAACAAGAAATAATGATTTCGTCGGATATCGGCCTCTTAGTTGGTGCGCGGCAGTATGATGCTCGTAAAACTATAGGTATACACTATAGGTAATACCAACGTTTTGCTATAACGTTGACAATTATACGTTTAGATAATTTTCGTCATGAATATTAGTTCCATTGAAAATTTAAAGTTGTGAAATTATAAGTAATGGCCCTGGCTCTTAAAAGAACATTATTTTGAAATTATAATTTATGAAAAAAGACATCTTGCGAATTCGTTTTTAACTGATTTAAATTAACAATGCTTAGTATTTATTTTATGTAGTAACATTGTTGCACTGTCCTCAAAATAAATAACTAAGTAAAAAATGGTAAATCCTATATAAAACCTGAAAGGAATGCTATAAAAATATTTTAGATACCTAGTCATTTGACAAAGCCAAATAATTTGTTTAATTAAACTTGATAATGCCTAGTTCCAGAACCAAAACGATTTTTTTTATAGTTTAAGTAACACTTTGATACTTATATATTATTAAATTAATTAAAATACAAACGATTTCATATCAGGAAACTTATCACTGTTACTTACATATCGTTATGTGCAGATAAATCTTCGCAAAACTATGTGTTAATAATTTGCAAAAACTCACTCACAGGAAATTAAATCGCCTTTTTTATTTAATGTTACAATAACAACTTTAGTTACATACAACGATAATTTAGTTAAAAAATATTTCTCGTATTATATTTCGGCGAAAAGCTCGAAGTTTTGGCGCGAAATTTAAATTCAGAACGCTAGCGCGATCACCGCCAGACACGTTGGCGGACTGGCTGAATCTAAAAAACCCTTGTCAATGATCGGAACGCACCGGCATAATCCAACCAAATCTGAACAAACAACGATTCTGTGAATGTTACTCTGGCCAATGTACCAACTACGCGTGGTCGCTTAAACACTATTCACTTTCTAGCCGAGCCGTATCGCTCCAGTCTGGAACGATAAAAACAAGTAAGTAGGTAACTATTATGTCAGTGTATAAAAAATGATAACACGCAATAATTAATCATATTAACATGTGTTTTTATGTGACAGATTGGACATTGACATTCTAATATAAAAAGTATTTTGTTCAGTATAATTATCAATTACTTGTTTAAAAAAATGCCAAAAACATCAGATTTTATACTACATAGTTATATTGTTTATTTTTTAATTGGAGTAACAATCAATTTAGCAATTTAGAAATCAATGTAACTTATGGAGTTGTGTATTTAAGATAATGTTATAATCGCGAAAGTTTATAAGAAATAGTTTTTATCTGGCGCAAAATGGGGGAGACCTATGTCCAGCAGTGGAATGCGATAGGTTGAATAGGAAAATGGATGTTAAGTAGGGTATGCAAAATAAGTGATGCTTATCAGAACTATAAATATGCTTATCACAAAGATAATTTTATCTTCTCAAATTTAGTATGATCGTTCATTGTTTATGGTAGCTATTGGCAATATAAATAATATTACCGGGGTATTGGCGAATATGGCGACTATCCGCATTAATTATTGTTTATAGGTTTTCGTAATTCACATCTAAATTATACAATTTTGCCCGAAAACGTGTAATGTTACCGAAGTAACAGGTAGATATTTCGTTAATTTCGTTTCGTTTATTCTTTAAATTCTGATTGATTTTATTATTATGCTGTCTGACTGAAGGGCTCACCGAAATTCTTTGTTAATTTTCTGAGTTACTATTTTTTTTTCTTTTTATGCTATAAAGAATTAAGTTAATCTATACATATAGATGTTTTTCTTATCACAACATTATCTAATAGATATTTAGGCTGGGCGACCTCTCGGCCGTCCTTGTTCCCGCATTGTCCTGCGACCTGCTCGCACGCATGACATTGCTCATTCATGACCGCTTGTTGAGGTGCCTTTCTTCAATTCACGTATATCCGCATCAGTTTCATATGCTTATCATATCGTACTGCACAGAGTACAGTAAAATAAATATTTCAATGAAGAATTTATAACTTTGCAGTAAGTGAAAAAATATAGTACTTACCAACCTATGATTTTTTAGGCTGAACTTTGAAGCAATTATTATGTACCCACAATTTTTATTAATAGAGTGATAACTGATCATACAGTGAATGCGATTACATTTCAAACATTTGTTTAATTACTGTATCGCTACCGCCCCCTCCCGTTTTTAATTCGTCTATGAACCGCACCGTAGTTGTTGTACTAAACAACTTTAGGAACCGAGATTCCGACTGAAGCTAAGGTCGGACATTTGACACCACATTATAGTTATTTAACAAAATATTGACTGATGAAGAATCTTTTAGAATCATCTTGATCCATAGATAATATCTATGTTTTCCAAGCAAAATTCATATGTTTAGTTTATAATCCAGGCCAATAGCCCAGACAGCTACTAAGGATGTAGTATCCAAGATCTTGATTAAATAATATTCATTATTTGAATTAAAGTAAGGTCGACGTACCCTTAACAATTTGTGTAGTTACGATACTGATAAGTTAGGAGCATTTATTTTCATTCATCAGGAAAAGATATAAGAAATTTATCGATGAATCAATCGATCAACGGGGTTAATGTCCATGGCAAGGTTGTAAAATTAAAGGTATTTATTGTTACACCAATGATATTAAAATGTATGAAAAATCACTGTACAGGCCGGCCCGATAGACCACTGACTTGAAAGCTGGATGAGTAAGCGGCAGACCAGGACAGATATCCTGATGCCAGATGGTGCGAAATTGGGGTAATCTATGTCCAGTAAACTCCTGTAGATTGAAAAGGTTGCTGTGCAATTATTAAAACTGTCATCTTTCAATAACTATCTGTTACTTCAGTATATCTTATATACCTAATATTATATCTTATATTATACATAGGTATTGTTTAAATGCTTATTTCTCAATAGTTATTGAGAAAATAAAACTAAAATTATAAATTATTTTTTTTTATAGGAAACTAGATACATTATTTGATTTGATTGATTTGGTTTGTTTATGTTGAGTTCCTATATTACAGGCTAAATGCTTATTTTGGGGCTAGATGGCGCTGTGTAAATATCAGTTGATATTTATTTATATATTTAATATTAAACAGACTATCTAGTGACAACCCTGAGTTGAATCAGTCGAGCGGTCAATAAAATCGTGATCACATAAAAACACAGATGGCTCTCATGTTTATCGATTAGCAAACATACGTGTGTTTAAACTAAGGGTTCAATACACTTACGATGCGACTATATCACTGTTAATGATACGGTCAGAGCTGCCAACTTGTTTTACCGATGATTAATGCGCACCAACCAATTTATATACCTTCCCTATTATAACAGTAGGTTTTATCATAAGCGCGCTAATTCTAAATCTGTGGGTTTGACGATTAGATTTTTTTTTATAATCAATGTAATACGATGGTAGTACTGTATTGGAACACGCCATTATAGAATATGTAACCTAAGAATAGAAATGTAGCAATTGAACTTAAATATTAATTTGTGTTATATTATCATATATACAAGTAGAAACATTGAGCAATGCGTCTACCACAGACATCCGAATATACAATTAGACTGGACAAGCGCCAAGTTTATATGCAGTCCCAGTGTCGCAACTTCTTTTCGGATCTTACCTGTGAAAGTTATTATATTTCTTGGTAAATTTACTGATTCATTGCGATGATGGCATGTTACAATTGCACAGGATGGCATTTTGGGAAAAAACGATAACTTCTTCTAATATTCGTGCGTCTTGACTCGTCTCACAGAGCGTAAACTGGCAACCAGTGTATGCTCGTTGAGCTTACATTTGTCGCACTTAAAACGCGGCTTGCCCCATCTCCAGTATTGGGAAATCTGTGGTCCTACCATGCGAGATTGGTTCACAAGTTCAAAGTAACTCAACAGCAATAGAGCGAGCTATGTTTGTCTCTCTTAGGGATAACATCAGAAATGATTTAATCCGTGAGAGAACTGAAGTTACTAACATAGCCCGCTTTTTTTTCGGAATGACTTGTCGCTGTTGGCCGCAGGTGGCCTTTACAGCTTCACCGAATAATTGGCGAGCGCAGTTGGCTCTCAGCCAAAAATTTATGTAACGGGCCTAAGGGGGTCGCATAGTGGGCGCGAACCGGCTTAGGGCGTTGCAGGGGGGACATAGCCGCTGTACCGACAGGTTGAAGTGGCAGCGGGCTGGTCGCGTAAGTCGCAAAACGATGGCCGTTTGAGCAGACAGGTTCTGAGTGGAGACTGCATTTTGGCAAGCGTAGCGTAGGACGCCTTCGGCCATGGACCGACGACTGGAAGCTGGATGAGAAAAGCGGAGGACAGAGTTATCTTTTATTTCATCAGATCTTTATTTGAAAAATCATAAATATTAATCAAGTGAGCGTCAGTGGCTCAATGGTGTGGACTGTCGCCCTCCTACAGGGAGGGCCGAGGTTCAAATCCCGCCACGTACCAATGTGTTTTCGAATTATCGAAATTATATGTACGTTATCCGACGCTCTTACGGTGAAGGAAAACATCGTGAGGAAACCTTCATGCACGCCTGCGAACAGATTCAAAAGTTGTGTGTGAAGTCGTCCAATCCGCACTGGGCCCGCGCGGACGACTAAGGCCTAAGCACCCTACACGGGTAGGCTCGTTCCCCTCGGTGGGGACGTTTAATGAGCTGATGATGATGATGATGAAATATTAATTACCATTGAGGTAGGTAGTTATGAGTATGTAGGTAATTTCTAAAACCCATTCTTTCGTTTTACATTTTATTTTACAAATTTATGTTGTTTTTCAATGCCTGCATTTTATGTAAGTCTTGTAAATATCATAATTGTAGTGCTTGAAAAGACAAAACTAGCGCACCCAAACTCAAAGTCCTGTAGGTTCATCTCATCATTAAGCACCAAAGTGCTCTAAAGAACATATCCACCGAATACAAACTCGATGATTCTAAGCTATTCAATTCCAGACTTCATCATCAGACTCGCTTAACGGTACCATAAAATTGCATTATCATCGTACTGACATATGTATACAAAATTTGTGCTCAATCGGTTTAAAAGGTCTTAAGTACACGGTGACACTTCATTTACCTACGCAATGACAGTAGGTACCTACGCACGGATGCACTGTAGGCTACAATTGGGTCTATTCTCAATTTCACCTGAAGTCGAAATCGGGGGAAACTAGAAAAAAAAAACAGTATCCTTCGAAATTTTACTGAATTTATTGTTCTATTTACTTTACTATGGACAATAATGAAATAAACTTAAGTTTAATATAGCAATGATCAAAACAAAGTATGGTGAGGTATTAATATTTTATTAGATCTACACTTCCGTCTAAGAGTTAATTGGTCCCAGAGGTGTAGGCAGAGCCTACCCCTCTGGGACCACGGCGTGAGCTTTATTTATTTAGACCTACACTAAACCTAAAATTGCCACTTACAATCTAGTAAACTATCTGATTTTGCTTACTCATGAATGAGGTCGGTATGTAAAACGTCTTTGAAAATTGTGAAAGTAATACAATTTGAATATCCATTACTAATAAAAGTTATTGAATGATTAAAACAACTTTAATCTTGTAAGGTAATGTTAAGGGGAATTGTTTAGTTTATTTACCGATAAAGGATTAAACGGTGCCTAGTACCTATTATTTTAATATAGATGATTGGAACCATATGGTTATTCAGCTTCCAATATGGCGCAGTTAATGTGTTCTTAAATAAAATTAAGAAAAAATTTACTTACGTACATATTTTCATTGATGAACAGCCTTTGACTTACTTTATATTACTGTTAACAGGTTCATAATCTATTAGGGCTAAATTATTTTTTTGACTAACACTACTTTGACGAAAGTATAGCCCGATAAAATCCTTTATCGTAACGGTAAATGGGTTTCGCCGTTTCGCGTTAAATGCGTGATCTTTAATATGTATCGATTCGTGGACATGGAACCATAAAACTTTACGATTATGTTACCATTACAATGCCTTCGAATGAACTAAGGCTGCCCGTGATTTGACTGTTGTTATTTTTACATTCATTATTTTCACATATTAACGGCTTTTTTTAATATCCTAGTAGTTAACTACCTATATACCACAGACATCTCTATATACCAACTCTAATCTGATTTAACCTCTTGTATGCTGAACAGCAGATGAGTCTCAGACACGATGCATGTTATATTATTTTTAAATAATTGGGCATCCAAAGACATTATACACAAAATTTTATAATTATTATTTAAATTGAATTACAGACTCATTTAACAGTTCATATGTTATTGAAAAATATCATATTTCGCGCACGTAAACAAGTAGGTACATGATGGCGCTAGATAACCAATCGATAAATATGTTGGAAATAATAAGATTAATACCTTGCACAGATGAATACCTTCTAACATAAATACCAAGTTCCTAGTAGAAAACACATGAGCGAAGTTTACATCAAAGTAAAAAATTTAAGTTCGTAAAAATGTAATAAGAGCTGAAACTGTAAAAGCTAATGGTACTTATATCAAGAACTACTCAAGAACTCATAAATACTTTTTGAATACTACTATTGTTTTGATTATGTCTTAATAAATATATTTTTAAATATAATATTTATTTTCTGAAACGTGTAATCGGCATTCAAACCGAGTTATTGGGCCGAGTACGAGTATTAAAAACAAATCCCGTCCAGTATGTGTGTGGAGCACAGACTTGTATTCTTACATCTGTAATGTCGACTTTCAACCGAGGCCCATCTTTATTTAAATTTAAACAATATTAAAAATGGAATAAACTTTAAATCTATTTACAATTTCAAAGATTAGACAAGCATCGATGGTTCAGTGGTAGAATGCTCGCCTGCCACGCGGGCGGCCCGGGTTCGATTCCCGGTCGATGCAATTCTTTTGTGTTTTAAATATAACATTTTACTACTGAAATTCAGTATCTGAATTGTTTCCATTATAAGCTTTCATTTATTAAGCATTGAAATATTTTTTGCCAGTTTATAGCTTTTGCATTGCAGGCTATAATGTAATTCCTTACCTATCTTTAAATACTGTAAATTAATAATAAGTCTAATTAATTCAGACGATGAATGATTGAACCTTTAAATTTAATAAAATAATTTAAATGTAACTACAGCATTGCACATATTTCACGAAAGCGCCACCTAGCGAACATTAATGCAAAGAAATAACAGAAGCGAAAATTAGGAAGCATTTTCATACCTTATGCTAAATGTGCTCCAATGAGTTTATAAAATATCAATAGATGGCATCACACACATTTACTAATATTGTGAATTGATTTGGGAACAAAAATTTTGTATGAAAGTTATGTATAACAAAATAACTTTCCTTATTAATTTTTAAACTAAGTAAATTTTATATGATTATCAGACAGTCACACAGTGCCATCTAGTACCAAAAAATTAATGAAAATATTCGTTTTTTGTTACCGAAATAGTTTGTACTTACGAGTATGTAGGTACTTATGTTACATTCTAAGTCTACTCAAATTCTAACTCTATTCTGATAAGTTAAACGTGTAACCTGGATAGTAGTCACGGACTTAACAACATTATGACTAGGTCTCTCTTACATGGCTAGGAGGAATTGTATCACCACAGTGGAACAGTATGTTTTGGCAGCGTCCCTAATTAGTCTGTTTTGAAGTCGTAGTTGACATCCATCTGCTACCTGCTACCTTAACCAGGTCATCTGGACATTCTGGTTGTTGAGGTACGGCCTACCGTTCCGTCCCATCGACACTACGCACTATGTTCCCTGCCACGTCAACTTTGTAATCCTGAACACCTCGTATGTGAAAAAAAAAACAGTTTATGCAAAACGTTATTTTCGCAGCATTTTTAAGCTGATATTATGAAGGTAGATGACCGGGTACAGAACAAATCGGATTGCGCTCGAAATTAGAGGGCCGGTGGGAGTGGATTACGGGATAATTGGACCCAGCCCAGGCACAACAAAGGGAATTGTTTGCACAGAGAAAAAAGAGCAAGTTACGGTTATGTGACACGGCATGAGTGTTCGTTAGTGAATTCATTGTATTTCTTTTTATGTTTGTTTTAATGATTGAGGAGTATATTTAGAATAAAAATTTCGTATCCGGGCCATGTGTTGTAAGTCGTTTTTTAGCTGGGAATACAGTGACGTTGTGGATATAACCTCAATATAACGTACCTATGTAGCAGTACCCGGGACTTCATCCTCGTGGTACTTAGTGGTATCTACAAAGCATATGGCACTAGGGTATAGAAACTACATCTTCCTTCAGCTTCCTTTACTTTCATAAATAAATAAATATCCACTGACATTCACTCAGCGCCATCTAGCCCAAAGTTAAGCGTGAGGCTTGTATAATGGGTAGTAAACAACTCCCTTACCTTCTCGACGCTCTTGTCTGTAGAGGTCGTGCGGAATCCTATTATACCACACACGCTTTGGGAAGTCCTGTCACTACCATTCCCGTATACGTACATAATATATACTTACAAGGTGCACTAGATTCAACAAAAAAATAATTAACACCAGTAGTAATTTGGTAAAAGGAGATACCGAAAATTTTGATCGATGTACAAAACGTTCTCTAGATGCCTAGACAACAATGTAAACCGCATGCTAATAGCTCGTAAGTTGTTATTTTATGGCAGGATATAATTAATAGTTCTTTATATATTTGTAGCAGGACGGGACGTGTGAGGTTAAGTTAAAGGCAACAAGCCTGCCTTACAATAAAAAAATAATAATTTTAAACTAATTTGACGACGTAATATAATTAGATGAGGCGTAATAGTTACTACAAGCTTCTGCTTTTTGGGTTGGATAGCGCTGTGTGAATGTGGATGGATAATTATTATTATATAAAATTGCATTATTACTGTAAAATGAAATTTTTGCATCAAGTTCAATAAATTTCTATTATCATTTAGCAATAGATAATTATAAAACCGACAGACAATGTCGCGATGAGTCAAGCTCTGACACACGCGACTGTTATGTTATTGATTGCGCTCATCAATAAAAGTTAAAAAGTGCTTCGTTCTGTAGAAGGCGAGTCAACTTATTGAATGCGAATCATAGACAATATCTAAAAACCGAAGTTGTAACCTAGTAGTTTCTCGTATTTCCGTTCTATCTATCTATTCAACCTATCGCAGTCCACTGCTGGACATAGGTCTCCCCCATTTTGCACCAGATATCCCGGTCCTCCGTATTTCCTATATTTACTTAAATATAGTGCCATTTAAGTTTACATAGAAAAACTACAACGTCAGAAACAACAGTTTAATAGTCGTATGGTCGTAATGAAAAGAATGCATGAATGCTTTAAATTTTTACCTGTGGATAGTAACCATTTGACCGCCAATAGATTTTCTATTTTGTGCCTAGATTCCCGGCATTCAATAGGTTAAGTAGCTAGTAGTAATCGAATGGATATCCTGATAACATAACATGGTCCCTGCTTCTATGTTTGGGTAATATACGTTAACAATCAATCCATTCAGCATTTGGCCCAAGGCATTTAAATCTACAAAATGCAGTGTGACGTTAGGAGAAAGGATGATTGAGTTAATAAATCAAATATAAACAAAGCTGATTAATATCATCATCAGCTCATTGAAAGTCCCCACCGAGGGGCACGAGCCTACCCGTATAGGGTGATTAGGCCGTAGTCGTCCACGCGGGCCCAGTGCGGATTGGAAGACTTCACGCACAACCCTTGAATTTCTTCGCAGGCGTGCGCAGGTTTCCTCACGATATTTTCCTTCACCGTAAGAGCGTCGGATAACGTACATATATTTTCCAAAAATTCTAAAACACATTGGTACGTGTTGGGATTTGAACCTCAGCCCTCCCGGTAGGAGGGCGACAGTCCGCACCATCGAGCCACCGACGCTCTATTATATTAATATAAGCATTAACAAAGATTGATGTACATTTTAACAATATTATTTTCGCTTATTGTGAATAGGTTATTCTGTTCAAAATACAAGAGTTGCACATAATATTGTATTTACAGAAATACAACCTTAGATATAAGGTTTTAAGCAGAGGCAGGGCAACGTGGGCTACCGCCTGCTACCTCGCGGTTCAAGAGGCCTCGCGCCTCGAGGGCCTGCAATAAATAATTTAAAAAAATCGGCTACCAAATATCTGGCAATACTCACCTAACCTCGAATACCACATTAGTTTTTAAAGGAAATTGATTACAATGACAAGTTTGCAATTTTATGAATGAAAATTAGAGTAGGTTAATTTTTAGGGCTTTGAAAAATATCATAAAATTAAGGTCTTGCCCCCGCCACTGGTTTTAAGAGCACCATTAGTGAGAAGAAGATTATGGTAGGTACAGACAGTTTTACCTATAAGAAGAATATATTTTTTAACATTTATTATCACCTTTAATATTTTGCAGTATTTAGAAGCATCAGATAAGTAGGTAGGTACCTATTGACAACGCAATTTTAGAAGAGCGCGACTTGGCTAAACACATGACTGTCTATAATAAAATGAGAAAAATAATTTATAAGTTATTTAAGTCAGCATTTTAATGAAAACTGTAATTATTACCTACTTGAAAAAAAAATATGCGCCCAACGTGGGGCTCGAACCCACGACCCTGAGATTAAGAGTCTCATGCTCTACCGACTGAGCTAGCCGGGCTTGTAGTAAGTGGTCCAAATTATACATTAAATACTAAATGCTGAGTTGAATACACAAACTTGAGGAAAGACAAAAACTTGTAATAAATTATTGCTATTAGCACATTAAAAATATGTAGATATTTCAAGCATAGAGAATAAACATATTTTTTCAAAATTTTAATGGTATACTGATACTGGTTAAATTATATGGATAAATAAAGTCTCTAAAAATGGTCAATTTTATTTTTCTTTAAAATATATAAAATATATAAAACTGAATTCTTAAAGGTCATGTAGGTATATTTTATTTAACCCCTTTTATAATTATACGCACCGATTAAATCATAAAAAATTACTTTTAGGACCGATGCGCAAGCGCACTTCGCAAGTACATGCAAATGGTGGCGCCCCGTTCTCATCAGTATTCTACAAGTGGTCGGAGGAAGTTGCACGCGCCGTGACAGTTAGCCACTCCTGGCGACCATCACGATCGACACTAATAATAATAATATTCCCTTATTACTCTTCAAAAACAGATGCAATTTAGAGTTCATCATCATCATGATTTCAACCAAACATGTCCACTGTTGAGCGAAGGCCTCCCCTAATGATTTCCACACGGGCCGATCCCTAGCAGTTGACATCCATCTGCTACCCGCCACCTTAACCAGGTCAATGAATTCAAATAACCGTAATATAAAAATTATATGCACATGAAATACTCGTAGGTACGGGAACAAAATTTAATTTTTCACAATTTATTTGTCTATGTTTTTGTTTTAATATGTTCCTGATAATATTTGGAGCGGATTAACTGATTTTGATGGGAATTTTATTGGCATTTTGCTAATTTAATAAGGGAGGATATAGGGCTACCTTTATTTCCAC
Source organism: Leucinodes orbonalis (assembly GCA_019425675.1). Lineage (NCBI taxonomy): Eukaryota > Metazoa > Arthropoda > Insecta > Lepidoptera > Crambidae > Leucinodes > Leucinodes orbonalis. Next base: position 83,503 of record PQWD01001504.1, on the reverse strand, counting down.
GCAAATGAAGTTATCTTTGGCGCAAAATGAGGAAAGGAAAAGAAATAATATTGAAGAGAAAAGAGATGCAGTCGCTGATACCCATAAATGGTTTTAATGAAAAAAACTTAAACATGCATCGACTCTGTTCATTCTTACTATATCTGCTGACGAATGAATGTTGGCTGGTTCATTCTTATATCCCAATTAAGTTTATTTGAAGTAGTCATATCCAGGGGTGGAATTCCTGAGGAAATACTATCCAAAAGAAATTTCAAAGAGTACTTCCATTCATCTTGGTTGCGTGCATGAACGTGTTTCAAGATTTTTAAGTATTGTTTTGGTTGTACAGATAGGTTATACTGTTAACTTCCTGTCTTTGTTGCTTAAAAGTGTGCCAAATTGCGAACAAGTTTAGTCATATGCTGAATTGCTCACACATCAATAAGACCACTAACACATGGTTTATGACCCACAATTAATTTATGACATGAGTCATTGGGAATGCCTTTGCCCAGTGCCGATTTCAGATGCATTTCCATTGATGAAGAATGACTATATATTTAGCTGAGTGCAGCATTTTCAGCTTATAATATTTATTTAAATTTGGTACGCAGACAGATTACAATCTTCTAGTTCCAGAAGAAAATAACAAAGTAAATGCACTAGATGGTAGTTAGTAAATAGCATACACAGCATGGTCCAAATAATGATCTGACATTTACACAGCAAAAAGAGTTCATAAAAATAATACTTAAAAATAGTTATGTAGAAATATGGGTTATACGGGTGAAGGACAATCCGGTGTAAAAAGATTCGTTATCTTTATTATTTTGTAAGCTCTAAAGCAATTCGTAAATAAATTTATATCTATATCACAAGGTTTGGCAGAAATTTCTTCAAATAATGAGGACATGAAGTAGGCTTAAGTCCCAAAGATGCATGATGGGACCCTAATATAATCATTAGAAAGAAACAAAGAAAGAAAATATTAATTAATTAATGTACTGTACATAAAATCCCGCAATATAATTTTATTTTCATTTAGATACTTGTAATATAATTATTACAAGTACCTAAATGAAAATAAAACCTATTTCAGACTCAAAGATGCATCTGACTTCTGTAAAAAACTTTTTAATACTAAGACAATATAAACGTTGTTATTGATACAAAAATACTCGTATAGTTAATAATATTATGAGTCAAGGTCTATTCCGGTTTGCTAGGAAAATACGCAAACGGATTACCATTCACCTACGATTGGTTTTTCTTAGAAAAATATTCATTGTTTATAAAGAAAATGTTTGATTTTAATGTGGTTATAGTAAAAATGATTTCAACATTAATGTTATTTTAATGGTAAGAGAGTATATTTAGAATTATGGATGGTTAGTAAATATATGATCGTTTAAAAGGCTAATTTAAATTAAAAGCAATATAAATGAGGCCTCTGTAGGTTAGTGTATCGTAAATTCGGAAATTAGGGAGTTAAATTTCAAAATCTTTGTTTATTCTTAAATCTATTATCGTTCCATTTATCAGTTGCCTTCATGGATAGCAAATCCATAGTTCGTCAATCTAATGCACTAACAGTACCTACCTACTTCGACAATCATTTAGTTTTTATTATTATCTGCTACTACATAGTATTACTACAGACTTTATGACACACTTTAATTACTATTTGTTTACAAAAACGTCGCCTTTACGACTATTCTTAGGGAATATGTAGATCACGGGTTTCCCTATGACTCATTTGGACGTCAATTCGTTTCTGAAAAATGGAAATGGTGTATTGTATTTATGTAGGTTAAAATTAAGTAAAGTAATTACTATTTATTATACGCTATACAGAGTCGTTAATCATGTTGGCAATTATACCTTTATACGTATCTCACTATTAGTGGACTTGAAAATCAAGGGATGAGACATACAATGGCCTATATCCTCGTGGTATTTGATAGTAAGGGTCACTTTAAGACAAGGCAGTTACGAATAAATACTTTCCTATTTAAATAGGAAGCAAAATTCAACTGATGATAGCACACTGCACTGGACTAGTGGGTATTGGCAGGCCACCATGCCAAAGGATCGCTCAGTATTCGCCAGAATAGACATCCAAGTGACGTTGCTTTGGTGCCTAAAAACTAGGAAATAAAATAATATTTTGATAATTAATTTGAATAAAGTATTTATGTGTAAATATTACGATTAAGGTATTCATTCGAATATGTTTGTAATGAATTTGAATTATGTACTAAATAATAATATGCGTCGAAAGAATGGAGTCAGAACGGGCTGTGAAGAGAGCGTATCTGATTCGACGAGGAAACTTCAAAAAAACAAGTTGGAGAGTAATCATAACCACCTGCCGCCAGTGCAACATACTGGCGGCAGGTAGCTGAGGATAGATAGATAAATCTGGTTTAGTACCTAAAAAATCATAAAACAAACCTTTAATAATTAGCTGCTTATTATATAAAAATCATCCTTATGTGTCCGTAATAAGGTATGATTAAGAAGAAGCAATCACCTGTCCGAGGCCTTCGGCTTGAATGGAGCCAATAAGGTTAATTTGTATTTGTCCCGTGACGAGCTCGACAATAAGCGAACATATCGTATCGTTCACCTCTGTTTATGGGTGAAATGAGAATGATTTGTGTCAGGGTTGTCAACCGTATGTGCAACTTTAATGTCGAATAAAATAAGGAATATAGTAAACGTCTAATTTTATTCAACTTGTTTTTTATAATGAAATCAGTCAAACGAGCATTCATCCCTTCTATATATGTATAATAAGTCACTTTTACCCGCGGTTCGTATCCCTAATAATCGTGTGAAAAAAATATTGTTTCTCATTAAATGTTAATCAACTTTTGTGAAATATTTAACAACGTTCCAAATCAAAACATTATATGATGTTTAACCATTTAATCCTTATTTCACACTCTTAACAGATGAATACTAACAAAACTGCAACATTCACTCTCGATCTTTTCAACATATCATCACCGTTTTGCCGTGAATGATAGATATACACACTTTCATATTTATAATATTAGTATGCGTAATTAGATGCACAAAAAGCATTTCCAAAAATGAACTACTATTCGTACATAAACAGTTTATCAAAACAAACATATACATTGTATTTGGTAATAAAAATGAGGTATTTTTTTATACAGCCCTATAGTTTACAGTCCCAAATCAGATGCGCGGACATTAATTACTAGGTGTCGTAATTTACACATGATCATACGATTGAACTGACAAAAGAGAGTCCTAAATATTTGAAAATTGATGTATTTAAGGTCGCAGAATGCCTTTAACTCAATTTAATCTTATCTGCTTGTGGTTTCATCTGCCACACAACAGCTGTTTTTGATGCAAAACTCTTTATGAGTAACAGATTGCAAGATAATACTTTAAAAATTCTCATTTCAATATTCTACTCAAATTACTGTCAAGTAACCTTTGGACTGATAGTATAAGATAGAATTCTTCTTTTAATAGTTTCTTTGTACATTTTGCAGTAGTTCACTTGATCTTTTTTTACTAAGTGGTTGTTTCGGTACTGTGTCCTCTGGGCAGATCAACCATAAACCACAGTGACCAAAGTCCCGTTAAAGTTTAGTGAGAGATAAGTAAACATGAACTTTGTAATTGTTATAGAACAATTCAGTTTAATTGCCATTACATTTTGCAATTCATGCTCACTATATAAAGTTATATGTATCAGTCTGTGAAGCTGAATGAGGACATTACTCAGAAGTACAAGGAAAACTTTCGACCTAAAAATGTATTCTCGTAATAACAATCATTAGGTGTCTAGTCTAGTATTGACGTACTGTTACCGTTCACTGAATCATGTATTATTAAAAACAGGTGATTTGAGTTTGCGGTCGGTTTACCCAGATCGTCTCTTTTACATTCACACAGCGCCATCTAGCCCCCGAACTAAGCATTCGTCTATAATTTGGATACTATACAACAGATAAACTTAATTATATATTTTTTAATTTACACACTCATTGGGAGGATTATCTGCCTCCGTGTCTGTCTGTGGTCTGTGCGTTGATTTAGATCGCTATATGATTTGGGGGTCGTGGGTTCGAATTCCATGGAGAGAAATAATAGATAATGCATAGTGATTACTTTGTGTGACTTTTCCAGTTTGGTTAGGACATTGCAGGCTGAATCACCTGATTGTCCTAAAAGATAGATACCGTGTTCCGAAATTGATAATACGTGGCAAAGAATGATTGAGTTAATGATATCCAAAACGCAATGTTTACTCTAAATTTTGAATCATGGGATTCTGCCTTTGAATATGTACGTTATTAAAGATATCGCAAAATGAGGGAGACCTATGTCCAGTAGTGGACTGCAACTGGATTAATAAAGTACGTAAGTGGAATTCAGCGGCAGAAATAAGTCGCCAGAACATGGTCAGAACACGTTTTGGAATATATGGTGCGCTGTGTAAATTTTCTTGCTTGTGAAAATTACTTTTCGGTAATACTGATATCTATTAAAGGACAAAATGTCAACTAACCATCAGGTGGACTGGCCACTTAAGTGTTGACGAAGTTTATAGAAATAAGTATATAAATAATTCTTAGGAATTCCCAAAACTTTTACTTTAAAAAAGCAATTGTTCACCTCAGTTTTCCAAGTGAATTTCCAGGTAAAAATGATATTTCGCGAACCAATATGTGTAAAATTATCTCACCACTTCTATATGAGTAATATCAAGATTATTCAAGATCCCAAACTTAGAATTTCATTGTACTATTCTTTATGATTTTACCTGAGTTCTCGGAACATTAAGTTTTTGTAAAACTTTTTTTCTGCTTGATTTTTCTGGGATATACGAGTAAGGGGTCCTAGCCTACATTTTTATTAAGTCATCTGTGGCTATTTGGTTTAGATCCGGAAGTCGTCGTTTCGTATCCCGCGGGAGATCGTATAATAAAAGTAACTTTGTGCGATTTATCCCACTTTGGTTAGGACATTGTAGGTCGGTCGGTGCCGGTTGGTCAGCTAGGAAAACCCAACAGAAGGACACAACCACAGACATCCGAATATACAAATGTATAAGGAAATCTGTGGACACAGCTAAAGGATACTGCCGGGAAGGAAATTATGAACAGCTCTATGTTTAGGGACCCAAACCTACGTAGGTATGTCCTACACAGACAAGTAAGGTTCCGGTAAAAATCAAATATATTAAATACATTAAAAAGGAGGATGTCATGTATTAAGGTAGTGTTTAAGTAAAAAAACCGTTTGTGATCTCAAAATACAATTTGTGATGCTGTAACGGTTTTACGCCGGATCTGGCCGTTGTCGAATGTTGTGTACTTCCTATGTTTTTCCTCAGGGCCCGCTTACCGAGGTTTTTGAACCCCGGCGTAAATGTAGACCAGGTCAACCATTTTATAAGAAAATATTATATTAATACAGGGTTACTGGTTAAGTCGACTTAGATCCATGAGGGTTGTAATACCCATCATTTCTGACTAATTTGACTATAAACACTATACTCCAAACTTAACCGTTTTCGAGATGTTCCGTTTGAAGATTTAAAAAAACCCATGTGTTTTCTATTGTCCTATTATTTATTGGGTTCCTATCATCTGATCGTCATGTTTTTGTATTAATAGATAGGATATGTATTATTTATTATAATCAATTTAAATTTCAGATACATGAACCGTCTGGGTCGTAGTAGACGATTGATTGCTATAATTTAGATGAATTCTTAATGAGATGTTAACCCTAAAAATTATTGAAAAAAAAAATAATACATTTGCATAGAAGAAGAAAACGCATACTCTGAGACGACGTCCTTCATTTGATTCCTTTTTTCGGCATCCTACACAACATTGCTCTATCATGTATGTTTCCCTACTAATACTATACATGTAAAAGGTGAGTGTCTGTTTCTATGTCAATCTTTCACGGTAAAGGAGCGAGAGATTGACGTGATTTTTTAAATGGAGATAGTTGAAGCGATGGAGAGTGGCAAAGGTAGTATGAGAGTGGGATTTTCAAGTAGAAAGTTAGAAATGGCAAAGTTTATTTGGCACTAATACAAAGACTGTATAGAAAGATTCCAGCAGCTAGTGTCGGCATTCTTGGCGTCGACATATCGAGTGACGTCCAGTTCCGCGGTCATTTGGAAGAAAAGCTAAGTTGGCATCTATGAAGCTCGGTTGCTCAACAGAGCCGGCGGTGTTTCATGTCGAGTCATCGCCTGCATCTTTATAGGCGCAAGGTCGGCCTCACAAGGACGACGACTCAGATCTACTGACCAGCTGGACCCTTTGAGTTTGCGCAGAGATATGGCATCTCTTTGCATTCTCTACCGCTTGTATCACGGGGAGTGCTCAGATGAGCTGTTCGGGCTTATTCCTGCAGCTGAGTTCCACACCGTACATCTCGGAGAACTCCAAATTTCATCCTCATCACCTGGATGATTGGAGGTCTTCCACAGTTCGATTCTGCCGTCATTTTCTCCACGTACAACAACTGTGGAATGCACTTCCTCTGGAAACATTTCCGGAGCGATACGACCTGGCGTCCTTCAAAAAAGAGCGTACACACTTTAAAGGGCGGCAACGCATTTCTGGGACCTGATATCTTGCAAATGTTCATGGCGGCGTTGTCACTTACCATCAGGTAAACCGTATGCTCGTTGCTTCTGTTCGATAAAAAAAAACTGTATTTTATTTTGTATCTGTCTCCAACCCTTACAGAGAAGATGAATGTATATGGGACTTGCCTTGCTGACTGTTCAACAGTGATAGGATAGATGATATAAAGGGAAAGACTCGTCGAAACAGAAGCAAGCTCACCGTTTTCTGGGAGGTCGTGGAATTACTAGCTCACCATTCATACATAGCACTTAAATTATTGTCATTTAATTAAATAATAGCATAATTAATTCTAGCATACATCTATCATGTAAACTATGCACATACGCTATTCGAATAGGATTAAAACACAATAGTCAAGTCAATAATCATTTTGATATAATAAATGAATCACATATAAAAGAAATTCACAATCCATGTTGCGATCTTACATGGTCTTTACCACAGGTTACCTTTGATAAATGAATCATCATGAGAAAACATCACAGACTTCCCAATACGGAGATGGCGAGCCGCGTTTTAAGTGCGACAAATGAAGCTCAACGAGCATACACTGGCTGCCAGTTACGCTCTGCGAGACGAGCCAAGACGCACAATATTAGAAGAAATTACCGTTTTTTCCCAAAATGCCTCCTGTGCAATTGTAACATGCCGTCATCGCAATGAATCAGTAATTTACCAAGAAATACAATAACTTTCACAGATAAGAACCGAAAAGAAATTGCGACACTCGACTGCCTATAAACTGCGGCTTGTCCAGTCTAATTTATATTCTGATGTCTGTGGAAAACAATCATCTTGGTCGTAATGATGACTCTGGTAATTGCCACGAAGTGTACAAAAAGCTCTAAGTTGCAAACTATATATATTTTTACCTAGTACGATACTATTTAAGAGATGTTCGATATGTTCGTACGTATTTATATTGCTGACAAATAACAAAAAAACAAGAAGAAATAAAGACACGTTTAAAAACATCAAGGTATCCGCTTCTATCCTCGGGCAGTACAAAATTTGTGTGCATGAATGTGTTTGTTTGTGTTGGTCTGGGTGGTTTCTGTGTATAACATGTACTTATATATTTTAAAAAAATATTTAAGGATGGAGATAGCTTGCGACCGTTTGGAGTGGAAGTTATTGGGAGAGGCCTATGTTCAGCAGTGGACATCATGTGGCTGATATGATGATGATTTAAGGATGTTTATCCGTTGTTTAGTTTTTATTTTACAGGCTAACTGTATTACAGGTATGTAATAAATAGTTTTACTTTTATTCAAAACATCAGGCGAAGGAATACAAAGTAGAACATAAAGCTCATATAAACTGTGAAGTAGGAGCATACAGATGTCATTACTCGTACAATATTGTTATCGGGCAGGATACCACAGGTCATCGGTCTGACGGCCGAAACTAATTGTTACAAATTATAACCACATTATCAACTGTTCATTACGAATCACAACCCGATGAAAGCATGTGAACATGTGTTATTGCATTTCATATTATTGATTAGTTAAGTATTTTTGCGAAGTGGACAAATTATTTATAGTTATGAAAAAAAAACAATCTGGATGAAATCGCCTTGCGCGATAAGGCCGCCCATTGTACTTATTAAGATTTAATTTTCTTTTCTCTGTATTTCGTTTTTAAAGTGCAATAAAGTATGTAATAAATAAATAAAAAACTTAACTATTATTACATATTATTTTTGTGTATGCTTACATACTATTACATATGTATCTTTTCATGTGAGGTTAAGGAAAGGGGTGGGAATAACAATAATAATATGAAATTGTTTAGTTTCATACTTTACTGATTTTTTTTGTTGCCTCTTACGACATCCATGACGAGTGAAGCTAAGGCGCTACAGTATTCTAATTTGCGATTACCACGTAACTTTTTTCATTAATGTGGAAACATAGGTTTTAGTATAAGTGTGATCAGTCGGTCAGTTCGCTCACCTGACTGTATGTGACACGCCTGACCATGATAGAGCAGTATTGAAGAAAAACAGTCACTATACAAAGTAACCATTCTTCGTCAACATTTGCGACTGTCACCCGAAACAACGGATACGTCGTCTCGTATACCCGGTAATTTCACTAGCTTCGGAGCCCTCACACAAAAATACATAGGAATACTATTTCACGGAACGATATCTGGCACTGCGGAGGTACTTACCTAGACGACTCCGTATTGAGCCCACCACCTAGTATGGTATACTTAGTTACTCTTAAAGGTTAGTACGCATTGATCACTTTCATCGGCACCAATCGATGATACATTGAGTGTGTCAAGAACTCAAGATGCTTGATATGAAAGAACATGGGCATTACTTAAAGGCCCAAATATCGCATAGATTGAGGTCAGAGCGACCCACTAAGTCGTAAAAAAACAGTATCACAGAGAAATAACGGTATAATAAATTAGGTATTTTTGTAATGTACTCACCAAATGTAAGTGCTGTCTTAACTTCACAGCTACCTGTAGCTTTTACTAATCGTTCGAAAAAAAAAAACAATTAATACTTTGTTGTCAATGGTTTTTTTAAATGGCTTCTAAAATATATACGTATATGGTTTTAAATTTTATGTACATAAGATTCATTTCATTCAGACTTGAGAGCGTCGGTGGCTCAATGGTGTGGACTATCGCTTTCCTACCGGGAGGGCTGAGGTTCAAATCCCGACACGTACCAATGTATTTTCGAAAAAATAAGTACGTTATCCGACGCTCTTACGGTGAAGGAAAACATCGTGAGGAAACCTTCATGCAAGCCTGCGAAGAGATTCGAAGGGTGTGTGTGAAGTTGTCCAATCCGCACTGGGCCCGCGTAGACGACTAAGGCCTAATCACCCTATACGGGTAATAGGCTCGTGCCCCTCGGTGGGGACGTTTAATGAGCTGATGATGATGATGAAGATTCATTTCACTAACTACTTGCGTTTTTTATATTACGAAGTGAACATGATGGTCAGAAGGTTCACCTGATGGTAAGTGATACGCCTGACCATGACAGAGCGGCATTGAAGGAGACCAACCCTTATAATTTATTAAAAATGGCAAGCGAGCAGGCTCTTATAATAGTGGTATATATTATTACCATTGCTAGTTTATACATTTAAGATTCCTTAAATTTTATGCCTTAAACCCTAGAAAGGCCCGGTACGATCTTAGGAACGAGCCTATATGTTATTTCAGCTTTCTACCGTTTTTTCAGATGTACCTCTCTGCCGGTCGGCAAATCTGTAACTCAATAGTTTTATTAGCTTACCTAATGATTAATTGCTACATAGCATCGCTAAAATTACACCTGGAATCTCAAAACACCGGAGAGCTAATTTGTGTCGTAAATATCATAGTATCCACTTTTTACAGCTTTTCTTATCTAAAATGTGACTAGTATAACTTAGGTACACCTTCAAATCTGATTCCTTTAGTATTGAAAGCTTATGAAAACTACGACCGTGACTTTTTGAGCAAATCAATGTTTTATGTCAGTGACAGGGGTCTATATTCTCCACGCAGCTATATAAGTTAGGATTTTGATAACAACGACGTGATACTAGTATTATAACGGATCCGTTTTATATCTTGTTAAGTATTTAACATATAATATAGTAAAAAATCATGTTCAGAAACAACAATTATTTTATAAAGTTTACTTAGAGCTTTGATATCAGCTGTACATCACAAAATGTGAATTTTAAGACTCGTAACTGTCTTTTTTTATTTATTGGATATTTTCTTCTAGCTTCTATCGATAAGCAGCTTGTCTATGAATTCCAATCATACTTGTAGGCGGCACCTAGACTGGAATACATTATCATCTATTATATACCTTAGGTCAGGGGTACACCAAGCGTAAAATTCATGATCAATGATTAATAAATTAAATGCTTGATAATTAATCATCGGAAAAAAATAGTCAATTAACTTTATGGTAGGATCCAAAACTAGTCGTCTAGGTGGAAGCTGTCGTTCCATGAACTATAAGTACTTCTTCGTTAATATCTTATTTCCTTAGTTAAGAAAGAAAGCATATATTAAATTTAAACAGCGCATATTACAAGTAAATAGTATGAGAAATAAACTATGTTTAAAAATTTTACTAAAAACTTATGACTAACAAATATGTGGCGTGATACGACGTCTAAACTAAACGGACTCACTCAGCATAAGCCAGGGCCCCCTACGAGCGGACCCTGACGCCGGATTTTTTGAGTGAGCCCAGATGAGCCTACTCATCATCGCACGGTCGGTATCGGTGCTGTAGGCGCGGAGCTTAAAATAATAAATATAATCTATACTAATATTATAAAGCTGAAGAGTTTGTTTGTTTGTTTGAACGCGCTAATCTCAGGAACTACTGGTCCGATTTGAAAAATTATTTCAATGTTAGATAGCTTATTTATCGAAAAAGGCTATAGGCTATATATAATCACGCTACGAGCAATAGAAGCAGAGCAGCAAAGAAGTTTTAAAATCCGGGGGATTTTTCATACTTGGATATTCCGCTGCGTACGCTGCGTAAACGGTTAAAGTTTCGCAAAAGTCATGGATGAGAGTATTGTACCCCTTTATGTATACAAAAAAGTCCGCGACAGCATATGTCTATCTTTAAAGGTTAGTTCCCTATAACATATTTTACGCTGAAAATTTTTTTTTTTTAATAATTCTTCATTTGCGAAGGTATTTTCATAAATATGATATCATCCTTATCCAAATAAGTACTTTATTTATCTCAAGTAATTCATTTTAAACAAAATTGCCCTTTATATCATTCAACTTAAATGAATATCTTGTGAGATATCGCAGTTTTAACTCACCTATAAACGAAGTAGCGGGTTAAAGAGAGCGTTAGGCCAAAGTAACTATTCCACGCGGACGAAGTCGCACGCAAAAGCTAGTATATAATAAATAGAACAATAGTTTAAACATATTATAATAATAATAAAATTATTGCCATTATATTACATAATATTGAAATATATATGTCCACTCTTTACGTAAATATGAATATAGTATGCAATAACCAAAAATAAATGTAATTGTACTACATACTCTATACCTGTGGTTTATGTGAGAGTAATGTGTATGAAAAGCGTACTTGTGTGAGCGTGTGTGACGTTAGAAAAACAGTTCTACGGATTGGTTAGGGGTTAAATTGATACTGAGTCGCCTAGTAAGGTATCAACCTCAGTGCCACATATTTGTTATCTTAAGATACAAATATAACAATAATAAATATAACAATATAATATACACAACAGGTATCGCATTACCTATATGCTTCTTCTTCTTAGCGTGTCGAACCTATATGCTAAGATACGATGTATACAATTATATTTTTCGTAAAATACATCATCATCAGCTCATTACGTACCGAGGGGCACGAGCCTACCCGTATATGGTGATTAGCCTTAGTCGTCCACGCGGCCAAGTGCGGATTCGACGACTTCACACACAACTTCGAATCGCAGGTGTGCATGAAGGTTTCCTCACGATGTTTTTCTTCACCGTAAGAGCGTCGGATAACGGACATATATTTTCGAAAATTCGAAAACACATTGGTCGGGATTTGAACCTCAGCCCTCCCGGTAGGAAGGCGACATTCCACACCATTAAGCCACCGACGCTCTAAAAAATATAAATATATATTATGTAAAATACATAATATGTTTCAATAGAGTAACTACCGAGATTCTTGATTCGTCTCGGCAGAAAACTACAGTCCGAACCAGTAGTTTCATTTCATATTCATTGTAGATCTAAACTGAATAAATACTTTTTGATTTTGTATACGACCGGTCTTGGTATGCCATCGGCTTAACTCGACGTTCGGATCAATCGATACGGATCTCTAACGGTCATTATTATATGCATTGTTTCATAAATCGGATAATGAAACAGGGACAAAGTTCACTTATTGACGCCTTGTTCATAAATTGATTCTTAATACAACTGGGTTATGAACACAGTATTGAACTATATCGGCCTATTTTAAAATATCGAGATTATTTTTAAAATGTCACGTTAAATTGAAGTTGCAGGTCTCATTGCAAGCTTTCGTGGGAACCCCGAATGCTTTAGAATCAATACATGGAAATTTAAACATATTTTATAATCAATAGTAGTTTGAGTTTTCATAAAGGTACATGTTTGCATATTGGCAAATAGGTTCCCTTTTAATAAATACTCTATATATCACGTAGGAAAAGCAATAGCCCGCCCTGATATAATAAAAGTAAACTTACTTCTAAAATCTTTTTTTTTTTAATTTTTATTAAAACGTTTTTGCTTCAGAGAGACATGTCAGTCCTTAAAGTCCTTAATTATTATCAATTTACCTTTATTCATTAATGCAGTTTTCGTTGAATGGAATCTCAATGACAATCTTCAATAAATTATAACATCTAGTAGTATGCTACGCCTTACGTGAAGGGAAAATAAACTTATTCTGTACAATCACCTGCATAACCTCATGGTACTCCAAATCAGCACAGTAAATTTGCGTAAATCTAAATATAAGAGTGTCGGTGGCTCATTGGTGTGGACTGTTGCCTGCCGATCTAGAGAGTGCAGCTTAAAATTCCGCTACGTACTAATGTATTTTCGAATTACCGAAATTATATGTCCGTTTATATGAAGCTCTTACGGTGAAGAAAAACATCGTGAGGAAACCTGCGCACATCTGCGAAGACATTCAAAGATTGTGCATAACGACGGCTAATCCGCACTGGACCCGCGTGGACGATGAAGGCCTATACGGGCAGGCTCGTGCCCCTCGCAGGGGATGTATTGAGCTGAGGATGAAGTCTAATTTTTATATCGTCTGTTCATATACTAGAAACTCTTAAGTAAGTATGTACATTGTATTTTACGTCAAATTTTAAAACTGAACAAAATTGTGTTGTAGTGAACAATTAAAGTGTGTTTTATTATTTTCTACCATCGAACTTTTGTTAGTAACAGTACAAATATTAGTAAATATGAAGGCGACAAAGTAAACATCATTAACACTACGCATTTCCGCGATTCGCATTTGCAAACACGAATTATAAGTCAAGACGATTTAAAATTGACCGCTTAAGGAACACGTGCAATTGGGCACACTGCCGTCCACTAAGAGGCCGTTTGCCTAAAACATTTTTTTGACTTAGACCAAAACCAAAAAAAAAAATTTGTTTAACATGTCGGTTTTTAAAAATAATTTGGATAATACATAAAAAAGTGCATGCAAATTATCCCAAGTAGTGTCCAAATTTATGCATCATTTATGTTGCTATGAGCAACAGAAATTATGCATAAACAAACTAAAATTTTGCGTTTGTAGATTTTAGTCGCGGCAAAGGAGTTCCGCACTGGTGTTGTGACGCAGCGGAATACAAGTAAAAATGTCTTGACCCCGTCATAGTACATCGCCACTGGTTTCCAAACTTTTGCACAACCTGTCAAAGTATGAACATTTTGATTTTAGCTTAGGTTAGGCTTAGACTTAGGTTTTACCTCGGATGAAAGAAATGTTCAGGTCGCTAACGTGGATACCTCAATGTCACATATTTCTTCCACCATTAGGGTAATTCTTTTAGTTTAGGTGTGCATTAGGGAGGGTGAGCCGAGCAAAAATACTTGGATACGAAATAAAAATGTCTTGTCACTAGTTATCAATTCTCTTTAGGGTCACTGGTGTAGGTATATATATATAGTAGTGGCTAAATTTTGCGGTATTTGAACACGTTGAATAAAATTAACATTACTGATTATTATAATTTTTTTGTGGTTCCGATGCCAAATGGCAAAAACAAAAAAAGAAGATTTGTCGTGCCATGTCTGTCTGTCCATCCGAGTGTCACACCCTTTTTCTCTCGAAACTATACTGTCAAAACTTTGTCAATATTTGTATTTATGAAATCCATAAGGTTTCACAAAGTACACTGGGTGTTCCCCCATACATTGAACGAAACTTCAAACAATTTTTTTTCATGAGCCCGCACATGTCAGGTACAACGTGTAGATCTTAAAAAATGATATTGAAGTTTCTAATGATTTTTTAATTAAATAGTTTGCGCAATAGACACTTCCAATATGATATTTCCCTGTAACTTCTAAAATATGGATTGATAAAATTAAAAAAAATATATCGTATATATTACTATATATTATCTAAACGACATCTAGTCAGTAGTTTTTGAACGTCATAAAAAGTAAAACAATATTGATTCATAAGTTGTAACAAAACACGATTTATTTCATAAAAAATTTTTATCTTACATTAATTTAGGCATTAATTATTATATTGCCTTAAATTATTCAATGCGCTATAGTTTGATAAGCACGTGCCTAACCTAAAGATCGAGCCCCCGTCTAAATCAGTTAGTCACCAAGCGCGTAACGGTAGACTTCACTAGGTCAAGTACTCAGAAATTAGTGGACCGCGTTTACTCATACGTTAAAATAGTGATTAGTAGATAATCTTCGAAACGTAGTATTTGATACTTGAGTATTTATAATGTTATATTGTACAGCCTGAACATTAGCTTAATGTTGTTATATATACGTTTATCTGACGGAGAATGAAAACAACGTGTGGGAACCTGCGGACGCCTGCAAAGAGATTCAAAGGTTGTGCTTGAGGTTGGCCAATCTATATTATAGCAGAGCTACTCACCACATGGATCCGATGTGGATTGGTGATGTTAACGACTACCATCCTAAGTTTGTAGCCGAGATCGACGGCTTAGAGGTACCAGCAAGGAATCTCTTTTTTTGGACTCTTTCAATTACTAAGCACAATTACTTCAAGAAGGTTTCCTTCTATTTTTCACAGAGGAAAACATAAAATAATAGGGAAGTACGCTCTGCGTTTTAGTTAATTCCTTAATCACAGGAATATGGCAAATATGACGTCGCCGCGGCAATATGCATTGTAGTTTCAATGGCGGTAGATTAGGGTCAAATTCCATACGTTTATCCTTATTTATTAAGGTAAATTCTCGAGAGGAATAAACATTTTTGAACTATACGACCTAATGAAAGATTGCAATTTATTAACTATGGTACTTATCAAAACATTCATTTTATAAAAAAGGTATTTATACCCGTAGTAAGGTCCGAGGTCTGTATTTTCTGTGATTCTATTAAATATTTATACATAACTGAATAAAAATATGTAATGTAGTCCTACTCAACATTATTTCATCCGTATAAGCTCTAAATGCACGGCTAAAGTGTTGATCAGCAAGTTGACGAGGCAGTACACAAAAAGTAAAGGTTTACATCTGTGGTCTCGTACTATCGCAGTACCGATGGCCTTTAGCAGAAGAAATCTGGAGTGGGTTCGCGTCTTCGTAAGCTTCAAGAGGCATTCTTCGGTCCGATGAACTGGAGAGTGTATATATCTGCCACAAATGGAGACCTCATACCAGCACTTTCCTGTGTCAGGTTGAAGGGAAAGAGAGAAAGTAAATTTCTTGAAGGACGGATGATGAATTTGGTGTTTTGTAACAGAGTTGGAAAACCCACAAAAAATCATAGGTAACGCACTATGAGTAAGCAAACTATGACTTATTGATAAAAAGTTTAACTTGTTTCCGGATTAATCATATAAAATCTAATTCTCAATATCGTATGCTATTTTTTTTTAAATCTAGAATAATATTATAATGAGGAAAGATTTCCTTGTTTTTATAGAATAGGCTACAAAACTACTGGACCAATTTGAAAAATTGTTTTACCATTATAAAGCTATACTATTTCCGGATGACAAAGACTTAAATGATTTGAATAAAAAACGTAACCCTCCTGCGGCAGCCGGGTAAAAAAGGGTAAGTATCCCCTTTTTTACCCGGCTTATGGATATTATGGTTTGGGCCTGAATGTGGACGCGCCGAGGCGCTTAAGCACAAGGCATACTTAACCTGGGTTGATGGTCGAAAGCGTAAAACGGGGAATGTACACTTAAAAAAGAATAATTTCAATAGAGCTGCGAAGTCTTGCAAGAAGGTTTTAAGAAAGGCTCGCCTTGATCACATAGGCCATATAGGGGACAAATTGACCTCGTACCCAGCAGGCAGTAAAGCATTTTGGACCCTAGCAAAATCAGTGGAAGCGAACTTCTGCCGCCCCTCATTGCCACCCTTGCTGAACTCTGATGGTACGCTGGCTCACACTGCGGAGGAAAAGGCAAATTTATTTGCTAACCTTTTTGCGGCATCTTCGAGTCTAGATTTCGGTAATGCAGTGCCTCCAAGTATACCTCGGTGTACGACAATAATGTCGGAAATTCACATTCACCAAAAGGAGGTACGCAAAACGCTACGTAATCTGGATGTGAATAAAGCTAGTGGCCCTGACGATTCCAGCAATAGTCTTGAGAACATGTGCGCCGAGCTGTCTCCTATATGACGCGGTTATTTCGTCTGTCTCTGAAGCTTATCGTGCCAAAGTCCTGGAAGCTTTCCAACGTTCAACCAGTCCCAAAATAGGTAGTCGGGCTGACCCTAACAATTACAGGCCTATCTCGATCACGTCCATTCTCTGCAAGTGCATGGAAAGTGTCCTTAATCGTAAGCTTCTGGCATACCTTGAAGACAATGAACTCCTTAGTGACCAGCAATACGGATTCCGCCGAAATAGGTCAACAGGAGATCTTCTAGCGTATGCAACATACATATGGAGTAGAACTTTAGAGAACCACGGCGAAGCACTTGCGGTTTCTTTAGACATTTCCAAGGCTTTTGACAGGGTTTGGCTTGATGGTCTGGTTAACAAGCTTCCTTCGTATGGTTTACCCGTAGGGTTCTGTACTTGGATCTCAGATTTCTTGAGGAACCGATCTTTGCAAGTAGTTATACATGGATGCTCATCGGATGCTAAGGTTCTTAATGCCGGGTTCCTCAAGGTCGGTGCTCTCTGCGACGTTTTTTTTGTTGCACATTAACGACCTCCTAAAGCCTGGTATTCTTGGGTATGCAGATGACAGCACAGTCGTTTGAGAGCTACGAGTCCAATGCGCGTGCTAGTGGGTCTGAAATTCAGACTCTGAGACAGTCAATGGTTGAGCGTCTGAACTTATCATTAAAGGCAGTTGCCGATTGGGGAGATGACAATCTTGTTAGGTTCAACGCTAATAAAACCCAAGCATGTCTTTTTTCTACGAAAAAGAGAGCTTTCAAGCTTGCTCCTACTTTCCGAGGTGTATCATTCCAGTAACCGAGGGCCTCCAGCTTTTGGGCGCGACTCTACATCTTAACTTTGGTCCATTTATTGAGTCCAAAGCTCAATTGGCTTCAAAAAGCTTGGCGTACTCTCAAAGGTGAGAAGGTATTTTACTTCATCAGCTTTTTGCTCTCTATAAAGCCAAGTGAGAGCCTGTATGGAATATTTTCTCATCTTTGGGACGGATCAGCCAAGTATCAGCTGGAAGCTCTGGAGTCGATCGAGAGGCGTGCCAAAAGAATTGATTGGAAACGACTCTCTGGTCGAGAGTCGGCTGCAAAGCCTTGACACCGGCGTAGAGTCGCAAGTCCTCGGTTTTCTACCGTATACACTTCGGGAGTGTGTACAGGACTGCATGACCTTGTACACCAAGCCCATTTTCACATCGGACTACCCGTCAGTGGCAAAACGCATCCGTACACGGTGGAAATTCCAAAGTGTCGTACGAAGCGTTTGAATCCTCGTTTTTTATTCGCACTGCGAAGCTGTGGAACTCGCTGCCGGTGTTTGTGTTTCCCGAAAGGTACAATATGGGGATCTTTAAATCAAGAGTGAATAGGTTTTTACCTAGGTAAGCGTGCTCCATCCTAGGCGCTTCGTCTGTGCTTAACAGCAGGCAAGGCGGCGTCAAACGCAAACCTATAATTGTAAAAAAAAACACTCGCATTGGACTTAGATCGCTACGTGATCCGAGGATTGAGAGATTGATTCCCGTGGGGCGATCCGCTGGAACTTGTTTCTCTGACAGTACGTTTTAGACTCTATTTGTTAAATATCATCATCAGCTCATTATACGTTCCCACTGAAGGGCACGAGCCTACCCGTAAAGGGTGTATAGGCCTTAGTCGTCCACGCGGGCCACGTGCGAATTGGCCGACTTCACACAAAGAAATTCAAAGTTTGAATTCCTTTGCAGGCGTGCGCAGGTTTCCTCACGATGTTTTCCTTCACCGCAAGAGCGTCGGATTAACGTATATATAATTCCGAAAATTCGGAAAGACATTGGTACATGTCGGGATTTGAACCTGCATCCTCCCGATAAAAAGGCAACACTCCAAACCAATGAGCCACCGACCCTCACAATTGTTTTTTAATTTGTTAAATATGATTAGATTAAATTGAGAGCGTCCTTTTTGACGCCGAAATGCTTCAACTTCATGAGCAGTGTATAATGATAAACGCAATCTAATGCCTTCGATAGATCGCAGAATATTCCAGCATCTTTTTTTTCCACGCCTTAAAAAGATGTTTCATTAGTGCCGCTCATCGATAGTGTATTAGATATCAAGTCCACTATCGATAGTGAACTGTAGAGGGCCGCACTAGTTCAGGGTGTAGGAGTCCCCTAAGCGTCTAGCCAGCCCGCAGACGTCTGAACTAGCTGTTTGATTTATCTGTACAAGGCACATCTGCACAAGATTTGATATTTTAAATATTTACGTATAGCTTTATTAGGAAATGTGAAATATCGTCTTTGTAACGAAACCATATTAAATGTTATATTTCAGGTGAGAATAATAGAAATTCTCTGTTTAAAAATGTTCGTAATGTATCACTTAATGCTGATTATTATGCTGTTAATTTAAATCGTCATGGGCAAGTGACAAGTCCGCCGTGAGATAGGATTTTAGTAGTCATCATCATCATAATCAGCCTATAATAGTCCACTGCAAGGCACAGGCCTTCCCGCATAGCATCGCAATAGCGGAGATTGGGCCATAATGAATGTCCAATGTGAATTGATAGATGTTAACTACTACTACTGGGCCTGCGTGGACGACTGAGGCCTAATCACCCTATACGGGTAGGCTCGTGCTCCTCGGTGGGGACGTTTAATGTGCTAATGATGATGATGATGAACGACTACCATTCAAAGATTTTAAGCCGGGATTGAGGGCTTAGCGTGCCCTTTGAAGCACAGAATCATCTTTCTTTTCGAACAATTAGGTGATTCAGCCTGTAATGTCCTTACCAATCTGGGAAAAATCGAACAAAGTTACGTATCCCCGCGAGATTCGAACATACGACGTTCGGCTCACGCACAGCCGAACGCTGCAGCCGCATTTAATAGTTCCAACGTACACAAAATATTGGGACCCAAACCAAACTGACTTCATCGTGGTGATCATAGAATCTATTGGTTTGCTATAATATTAAGTTTTATAGTTGAAATAATAAAGAGTAAAACCTTATCGTTCCTTGGGAGTATTGAAATTGGGATTTTTTTAAAGATTCATGGAACCTAAATGAATTGTAACTTATTTTTGCACAATTACAGGATGTTGCAGAATAAAGAGACGGTTCAGAAACTCATTATATTAATTATTGACTTAATGGTCTTTAGTTGCCTGGATTTAAAGAATACTTCCGAAACTAAGACATGTACAATCCCCGCAATAAATTGAACTGATTGATAGTGATAAATTATTACGATATTAAATATGAATTGGAACTACAATTAGAACATAAGATATGGTCAAACAGCTCTATATTTCTTTAAAAACATATGTAGCAATAGGTAAGCACTTCAATTAAATTTAATATAAAGAATGTAAATTTTAAAGCTCCCTGTAAGTTGCAGACAGTTAGCACAGCTGAGTGTTCCTCCGCCCAGCTTTTGTTTGCATCTCGTGTGTTAATTGTATGCATCGGAACATCGAATTGCCGACTAATAAGTTCCCCTAATTCCAGCTCACAAAGGCCGTATACAAGCTATCGAAACAAAGCCCGCGAAAAACCGTAAAGAAATTTAACAATCAACCGAAATTGTTCCTTATACACGTTTGTTGTGCGTCGACAATAATATACATACAAAGCGCTATGTTTGCCACCCGTTTGTAGGAAGCGGGATGGTCCGTTTTGTGAATTTATCAGGACGGACTTCTGGTGACAACGTCCACATCAAAAAGGCTATTAAACGAAATGACTTAAGTACTCACTAGGTTTACACACATTTATGTTAAATATCGATGCTAGAACAATTCTTTTTTGGATATAAGATACATGATTCTAAGTCAAATATTCCTAAAAAGGTGAATCTTCTTGGCAGATATTATTAACTCGCCGAGCCGGTGGTGGATTTATTTGAATTTAAAAATATTTAAAATTATTATTGATAAATTACATGAACGCAGCATTTTCGAGATTTTTTTAATTAGAATCATAATTCGTGATCATAAAAATAATTTAATTCAACTGAAATAATGACTAATGATAAATTTCGATCGCTGATGGAGGCTGGATGAGGAAATCGAAGCAGCGGGATATCTGGCGAAAAATGGGGGAGACCTATGTCCAGCAGTGGACTGCAACAGGTTAAAGAGAGAAGATAGATTCAATAGGGACGTGTTACATAAACAAAAACTAGAAAATATTCGAACAGTCTTAAATGCCTAAAGTGGCTGTCAGCTGTGAATTATTTAAGTTTTTATAAACAGGTATTATTTCTTATTCTTATTATATATGCTGAATTTTTAATTGCCTGTAGTCATTATAATGTTATACTTTATCTCTTATCGCATATATAGGTTATCATTTACACACGTACATACAGTAATCACATTCAGGTAATTTGAAAAAAGAATAAATAAGGACAGAAACACATTGAGCAGATTGGTGAATCCATTATTTTCCTGTAAACATACCCAATGACGGTAGCGAGTACTGTATGAGGTATGGTATGAGTGTATGAGGCGATGTGGCCACCCCAGCCGCAGGGCATGCACTGCGAACTGAGCTTAGTAGGCCCCGCGTGCTCGCGCCGAACGTGTCTCCGGGGCGCACGATTGCCTTAAAAACACCGACTTTCGACTAAACCATAGTGCTTTTCGGCCAGTTAAATATACGTGTAACTTTTTTTCATTATTTTTTTTTTGAATTGTGATTCTTCCGCAAAGTTGCCAGTGTTTTGAGTGTCAGCTGTTTGCTCAAGAAAGGGAAAGGTTCGCGCAGGAGCTTTGTTTTGTTTTCGTAATTTTCGACGGTGCTAGAGCGGATTGTGGAACGTAAGTATTTACATATCAGTTTATTCCATATAAGATATTCAAGTTAATTTTAACAACTGAATAGATGTCCATAAATTCAAAAGGAAAAAACAGGATTAGATAAAAATCGCATAAAGTCAAGTTGTCTGCCAATAGTGTTGCAACTAATTATCTCGAAGTGGGTATAATTGAAAACATTTTCTGTAACTATGAACTCCAGTGTTTATTTATGAACTCTACATGCTCGCCGCCGATTCGGTTGTTTGTATTGGTGGCGGCTCGTTCGTGTGGACGTTACCAATTAAACAGAACGATATAAATAGGCGCACTTAGTGACTACTTGCTCTAACTTGCGATGCGTCTCTAAGTTTCAATATTATAAATATTATAGAGTTCGTTTTCGCTTTGTAGCAAGTACGACGTACTTGTATATTCTTTGAAAATGTACATCTTGTATTAAGATACTTATAAGTAATAAACGACAAAA
Organism: Leucinodes orbonalis; assembly: GCA_019425675.1. Taxonomy (NCBI): domain Eukaryota; kingdom Metazoa; phylum Arthropoda; class Insecta; order Lepidoptera; family Crambidae; genus Leucinodes; species Leucinodes orbonalis. The sequence continues at coordinate 61,172 of PQWD01001504.1, read as the reverse complement.
GCCATAGATTGATCAGGGATTCTTAAATGTTACCCATAAATTAATATTAGAATCGTTTATGTAGAGATGAGTATATGCTAAGCTTATTTTAGGAAAATTATTGTTAAATTATAATGAAACACATTATTATAATAAGTCATATGTAGTTCTAGTATCACAAAACAAATTCTGTTTTGTTTTATATAAATATTGGATCAAATGTAAAAAATATATTTTGTAATATGTGTAATATCCTATGTTCATATATAAATTGAAGCTTATTATCTTATAGTTATTTAACACCATATATTTTTTGCTTCATACAAACTTGGTTCTCAGCTAAATTCTAACAGATGTTCCTGGACAGAGTTCGTACCTAGACTTACTCATAGCACAGCGATGGCCTAGTTTGAGACCTGATGTTTTCTGTCACATGTGAAATATTATTTTAGTAATTGACTTATGTGAGACAAGCATAGCTAACAATAGTTATTAACACTAATATTACGTTACGTTTTTATAATGAAGTGGTTAAAAAATGTTGTGCTAGAGTTAACTTATCAATTACTTACAAATAGAAAAATGAACCTATTCTCCGAACTTTAAACGGTGCCATTGAGTCTCAACGGTTAATTATACTTTTTGGTATACAAATAAATACCCAGACCAAAACAAAACAGAGATTTCCATGCATGTTTTTGTTTGTATCGCCCGGGGATCGAACCCGGAACCCTTGGTGACCCAACTTCTCAACCATTTCACCACATGGGTTGGAACAATATAAATGAACTGAAGGCAGATATAAAAAGTTTAATATGAGTATATAGAGAAATCAACATTGATTAGACTAGACATTATTCCATGAATCGCATATACAACACGATATTAATTTAAATTTAACATGAACCGTAAGCTCTTACATAAGGTTGAAATCTGAAATAAACGTACAATATACGGGTTTTGTGCGTGATAAGAGTGGATAAAAATATTATAAATTACAATTGTCTAGTCGTAACATTTATGACAAAAATGGCAAAATGGCGAGAATTTTGAGGATAGCTTTGTCGTCATTTGTACTAGACACATTATTTTTACACAATAGCGGTGGATAAGCAGGTTTGCTATATTGCTTTAGAATCCCTAGGAATTGTATTTTTTGCCTAGGTAAAGTATGTAATGGACAACGATATACATAATATTTCATATGTTGCCTGGACATCCCAGGTATTTTAGAGATTACCTAGGTATTGTAAACAATACCTGAACTATACATATTGCCGGTAACATATACATACTTTTCAAAGATACCGTACGTTTTAGATGTATAAAAAACCAAAGCAAATATAAACAATTGTTACAGTTGCCCGTCGAGAGTTTATTTATGGTTCTTTTTTCCTACAACTTATCTTGGCATTAATTACACAAGTACCTATAGTCCCTTATAGAGATATCAAAGTTTATGACCATTCATAGCTTTAATGTCGCAGTTAAACTGCAACTGAGAAGTTTCCTGGTTCTTAAATGTATCGGAATAAGGAACAGGTTGTACGATAGATATTTGCATCACACACAGTACAGTGACCTACTTTCGTGGTCGTTATAGTTTTTGCAATAATATTAAAGTTTATGCGACTTGAGGGCGTTCAATTCACTCATCATAAGTCAAAATGTTACATTCTGTTACAAAGCTTATGAAATGATTGTTTCATATATTTAGGAAATAGTAACAAGTTTTCATCAGAAAGAGTAGGTAAAATGCATCTATATAACTATTAGCGTTTAAATTTTACACATTTATGTACTCGTATGTATAGGCATATATTAATTTATACTTCAGTGAACTTATAACACTTAACGTGTACTCGAAATAGTTTATATATTTATTCAATTATGTAAATAAATACATAATTTTAAAAAGTAACGTCCTTTTAAAAATATATTTACCGCGTTCCAAACCATGCCAGGCGTCATGTATGTGCTGGACGTGTGAAATACACATTATACATACATAACAAGCCCTATAACATGTATTTAATTTCAAAATATTTATCATATTTTATTATTATTTGTTTTAATGAGAACCTTGTTTTGGCACCAAACTCACTTTCATCGTGGTAACAATTCCGACGTCTACAATTTTAATTGTTTCTGTTCGGAACTAAGAGATAACAGAAAACAATATTCCACAGTCGGGAAATAAACCACCTGTAGACGCCATGTCTTGTACTTTATTACAGGCACGTGCAAAATTCCAACCTCGAATAAGCGCTCCCCACAATATCATATCTTGGTGCTGTTGTATTTCTTAAGGGAAGCGCTGGCAACGAGATAGTAATTATACATCAAAACAAATAGCGGAATTAGTGACTAATCCAAAACTTGCTCGTAACATAATTGTGCCTGTCACGTTTTCTGTTAAAACTTCTACATATGTCACGTACAGTTACAGTAATGGATTTGCTTGTGACAGTTCAAAGTTTACTATCCACAAATAATAAATTATGAAAACCTTTGTACGTATTGCAAACTATGTACGAGAAACATGTTTGGTAAAATTTATTTTTAGCTCTGCGATGAATGCTATTTAGATTACCTAGAATCCAGCTTCGTGTTTTGTGGCCAATGACTCTTTGTAGTTTGATAAGTAAATGTTAAAGTTGTTTAGAACGATTGACTGTTATTGGATAAATCTATATTTGAAAGTGCGCATTAATTATAGTACCTACTGGTCACTGGAAGAATATACGTCGTTTAACTTATTGACTAATATCATTTTTCTTTAGTCAAGCTAAGCTCTAACTCGTTGAGAAATTCTTCTAAATATTATGTGAACTTAATAAAATTATAAAACGTTTTTATCTATAACTCTTACTATAGGAAACTGCACTGAAGTATACTTTATAACTCTCAAATCATGTAAATATCGATACGAGTTTATTTGTACCTCGTTAAGATTTATGTGAAGGGCAGGAGTTATCTGGACGCATAATTTACAGTTGTCCTTATCGAAGTTAACTTGCTGTATTATTTTGTCATCGACTTGAAAGGGCTTTGTTATCGTTGATATCCTGTTTTCAATGTTACTAGTACAATATACCTAAATTAAAAAGATGAGCATTTTAGAATTGATGACTGTGATATTTCAGTTGTTTTGTTTATAGTATAAAAAATACCGCTTAATACTGAGAATACAATGTATACAACATGTTTAATGAAATAATTGATATGAATTTTCTGTTTTTATTTTCACCACCAGTTATTGTAATACTTCTTTATATTTTATCTAATGGTTATCAGAAAGTAAATCATTGTATATTATGAAGTACATAATTTTTATCTTTTGTTGCAGAAGTCACTTCGATATCTTGTGTTCACAAGAATATTTTAAGGATAAAGCAAACAGCGCCCCACACGTAGTCAGATAACGCATCCTGTTGATCTGGATAAGGTGCATAAATCAGAAACAATGGCGGCAGAGTGTCCCTAGATTAGCACCTTGAGAGACCCTCATACCCGCATTGCGAATATGCTCAGCTGACAGTATACCAATAAACATGCCGGCGTTACAACAATCTAGAAACCAAACAACATATAGTCAACTCATCCAACACGACAAAATGGACAACAGACGAGTCGTAGAAACAAATTATAGATGTACGACAAACGAAAACCATTCCAATGATAATTTAGACGAAACATACGAAACGACTGATTTAGATAGTAGAATTAGCGAATGTCCAAAAGAGGCTTGTCCAAACGGACGATGCGGCTCGCATGAGAAAGGGGACGTATACGGCGAAGGTTCGATTATTAAAAAGTGGATGGGAGACGTATATGGTGCTGGAAGGCAGGCCGCTAATTTAAATTTCAAATGCGGGGATGCAAGGGAGTGGTTGGGAGCACTTGGTAGCATAATGGAGGCGTGCGCGCGCGCATTTGCCTTCTTACTGTTATTGGCGATGTTGGCGACTAGTAGCGCGGCGCCCCACTCACGCACTACAAGGACTGCACACCATGAGAAATCTGTGGTAAGCTTTTGACTCATTATATCTATAAAAAAATGTATAGTGAACTAGAATTTTTTTTATAGTGAGTGTAGCTAGATGATCACATAAAATTACGTTATATGTTTTAATAGGTAGTACATACACTATCACTACGGTAAAAATATTTTATTGTAGTGCATTATTTGTACGCAGCTTTGAAATAGACAAAGCAATTTAAATGGAATCTTTAAACATACGATATTTTATAAAAACACTGCACTTATCTTTAAATAAATTCCAAGAACTTTTTTTTTACAATCAACTAAACATATAATGAAACGTTGTTAGTTACACTTACACCTATGCGATTATATTTGAAGATTTTTCTCATTTTCTTTAAATTGCTTATAGTATTTAAAAATATGAGATAGAATCTATGAAATAGAGCTTTCTGCATAACTTTATTCAGTATCAATACAAGGTTAAACGGTAACTATTTCTTTGGCTGTTGTTTTTCAATTGAATAATATTATACAGTATGATGCCAAGGATCTTACATTTCGGAAGTAGACGCATGATCATCATATTTACATGCGACGAGTCTTGCTCGGCTCATGCATACTAAACAATCGAGCTTAAACATATCCTGGCTTGCAAGCTTTAGTCTCGGCGCGCCGGAACTCGTATAATAAGACATTGTCTGGAACTTTACCTGATTTACCAGATAGTATCTTGTATATTCACTTTTTCTTTCATAACTTTAGATATCATTATTTGACAAGCTCTTTAATTGAAGTCAAGATAATATTTCCGTTGACTTTATTAGTTTAAGCTGTAAGTAATTAAACGAATACTGTTTTAGTTCTTAATAATTTGCGATAACTCTTGTTACTGTCGGGGACCTACGAGTATGGCCGGTAACATCTTTTGTATTTGGTCCTTTCTAAGATCAAGTCAGTGTTTGTGATAACCATTTGACTGAATTCTGTCATTATATAAGTATATTCTGTTTAATGTAGCAATCTTCGCAATAATAAAATATAAAACTCAATTTAAACTAAAAGCTCAGACACGATTATTTTATCTCTAAATGTACCTAAGTGGCGTTAATACCTAATAGTATTTGAAGCCTGAAAGTTGTCACACAGACAATTAGATTTAAGTTAAAATAACGTTAACGCGCTTTCTGAAATACGTTCCAGTTTGATTGCTCAGTTCTTTGCATAATTGCGGTGTCTATTTATAATACTTCAATTTAAGTTTCACAAACTACACAACTACAAACTATATACAATAAAGTGAAATATTTACTACATCGAAGTCATATATTATCCACTAAATACTTCACGTTGTCACTACTAGATTTTTTCAAATCAGCCTACGTAGTCTATGCAAAGCTTCCTAAATATATTTTTTTTATTTCTTATGCACTCATTATACGGTACGTGCAATGTCACGAGCCGACCTGTAAAGGGTGTTTGGGCTTATGTTGTTCACGCGATCCCAGAGTGGATTGGCATTGGTTTTCCTCACGATGTTTTCCTTCATCCTAAGAGCGTCGGATATAACATATAAATTCGAAAATTCGATATGACATTGATACATAGCGGGATTTCAACATGCACTCTCCAGATCGGAAGGAAACAATCCACACCAATGAGCCACCGACGCTACCACACCAATGGGCCACAGCTTTTTTGCATTACAATGCATTTTTACACATGAAAAAAAACTATATAATAGATATTGTCTTCCTGAAACACAGCGTTGGGTGAAGAAGCGGTCTAAGAATTCCTGGATTGACAAAGAAATATTAGATCTAACGCTAAATAAATTCTATGTAAAGTTCCTATGCCCACATAGAATTCGATTTATCACTCGATTGCAGCTGTCATGTCCCTTATCACGCTGTGTCGACTCGAAATGGTCTTACGTTGAATGCATCCAATCGATCTCGGTTAGATTTGTCCTTAAGACTTCCTTAGATGGAGTAACGGTCGTTTTGTGGCGTATCCTCAGGGACAAAAGCCGTGTCGCATTAGATTACTGGCAGTGACGGACGGACGGACCGTTTGACGATTAATGGGGTAAGTGACGAGTGGGAGTGTCCTGGTTTGGGCTACCAGGAATTAGGTACTTTTTTGGGATAGCTTCGTGACTATACTTGATTGTGATAAATTATTATTATTACTTATCGCATATTTAGTTTATCCTAGCATTTTAATAATATACCACTTAACTCGGAAATATGAAACAGGCATAAACTAAGTTTTCACGGCTTTATTTCACATTCTGACTCTTTCTATCAAGAGTGTCATGTAGATATGTTGATTTTGGGCCCGTATATAAGAAAAACTCAAAAATGCTATTTTTTGAGATGTGCCTCTATAGTATGAAAGGTACGACATTCCGTTCTATGTTACACTAGGGTAATTATCAATTTAATACTTAATTTACTTTTTTATACCCTTATACGTACATAATTAATCACAAGGAAATACTCTCGTAATCATTTAGGTACGATCCTAACAAACTAGGCGACGTGGACCGCAGCGTGGGAGACATCTCCGCTCATTTATAACGCAGACTGTTACAAATTGCTAAAAATTCGGCAAATTTTCAGCGAAGAGTAACGGGACGTATTTTTATTAGAGTGTCACTTGAGGCATTTGTCTTTTAAAATGCCCATTTTTTGGTTCAATAGTTTAACAGCTTTTTTATAAACATATACTTGTCACCTGTTGACTCTTATGTTCGTTCGCTTCCTATAACGAAAATAAAACCATACATTTATAGGATGGTAAAAAAAAAACCAATCTTAGCAGACAATTTTTTTAGGCTTTTCACAAATTCAACACAGGAGATTGGACATACGTGTCTCGTTGGAGAAACTCAAAATTGATGTTTAGTACTAGTACTTATTATTTCGTCACCTGGACACGCTAAAATTTTGACGTGTGTCCACATAGGGAAAATTAAATTAAATCACTTTTATGTTTTCACCAACTGGACACAGGATTTTTAGTTAAAAAGATACAATAAGGTCATTAATTATTTTGTTCATTGAACCTAGTGTCGTTATACGTGTAATTAAATGCTAATGCCTTCAATAATGATTTCTGTATACTATTCCATGATACTATATACTCGGTACACAGATCAGTTGAAACATTCGGTTAGCGGCTTCTTGGCGAACTAGGTCATGTTAGCTTTTAAGAGTTTATGCAACTGATAATACGTCGAAATTAAAACCACCATTTTTATTTCCAATTACCGTATTTAATCGATAAATCCGATGGCCTAACCAAATAATACCAAGACGAAGTAAATAATATGAAGAAGAAGTATTGGTCCATATGCTTACTCAGCACTTAGTACTGACTTAGTAAGGAAATCTCTATACTAAAAATATATGTAACAGTACATACGTAAAATGACGATACGTCCTGAAATTTTGTAAGAAACGATATTTTAAATAATGTTGTTAGATATCTTCCAGGTGAGCTTGTTACTTATGTTACACAAATTACTAGGTGGTAGACTCGATACCGAGTCGTCTAGATAGGTACCACCGCAGTGCCAGATATCGCCCCGTGAACAGAAGTGTTATGCACTTTTGTGTTTCGGCATGAGGGCACTGTAGCTAGTAACTTACCGGGCCTACGAGACCTAACATCTGTTGTCGTGGGTGACGGGCGCAGTGCGGCATGATGGAGGATAGTAACTGTCTATCAGTTGTTGGTCTCCTTCAATGCCGCTTTGTCATGGTTAGGCGTATCACTTACCATCAGTTGAGTTTTCAGAACGTCCTGTACGCTAACAACACAAAAAAAAAAAAAAATTAACTGCATGTCGACTTTCCATTCAGATGGCGACTAGTATGAAAAAAGAACTAAAAAATACCTTTTTTATGTCATAAGTAAACGGGACGGTCAGTGCGGTCACCTGGTGGTAAGTGATCCTCCTAGCCATGACAGAAGCAGTGATGAAGGAAGTTAATAACAATAGGTAGTCATTGATAAATGAAGCGATTAGAGATTGGAGACCTAAGTCCAGCAGTAATGACATGAATTTAAGAAAAACATAAAATGCGAAATACTCCTACTCTGGATTTATTGGGAAGAGTGTATGAAGATGATGATTTACCTTATTAATAGAGGCACAATTTCCATACAATGCATTGATTGTTTTGTCTGCGTAAGATTTGTTATTTAAAAAGTTAGTAATGTGGAAAGTGGCAACTATAGCCTATTTTTACCTTTCTTGAAATTTAAATTGATGCGGTAGTTATCCATTTTTATAATTGTAGTGTATACTTAAAGCATATTAATGATTGCAAGAGAAATATACGTCTTTTTAAACGATATCCTTAAAGCGCGTCAAAAGTTGCCATAAGCATTCTAGATAAAGCTCATTGAAAGCGCAAAAAGCGCGTAGTGTGCGCGACATCCGCATCGCGGCGGCATTCTGCTGAAACAAAGACGTCTGGCTTAGGGTTGTCCAATGTTTATCACATTTTATTCAATAAATATTTGATTCTAATTAAATAGATAGGCAAAAAACGAATGGACGATTCACCTGTCCGGTAAATCCGAATTAACAACAAGTTTGTAATGAAAATTTTTGATTTTAATGTTAAAATAGTTATGCTATCCCTTCGAGAGCTTGGTTTTGAAGGCTTTCGGCTGATGATGCAATTATTACAATGGTAGGTCATAAAATGGACGGCTGATAATTGTAATCGCGAGTATCTTTGTGCTTTAATTATGAACTAAATGTACGTTAAGACGTTGGTCCCGGCTATTCGCACTTTTATTCTATATTCAAATGTTAAATCATACATTGTTCACTACATACATAAGTTAATAATCAAAATAATGAATCGTAGTAGTATAATTACTAATTATACTACTACGATTCATTATTTTGATAATTATTAATGAGCAATAAATTAATGAAAACTATGCAATGCGTATCTAATCCTATAAGCATAGATATTATATTATTGAAACGTCAACTTTAATATTATGTAGTAACGTGCTTTTGGTACTAATTTTATGTAGTAAAAGGTTATTTACTTTAGTCCTTAAATGTACAATATTTTTATTATACAGTTGGCAGCCCTGTCTACGGCAGCTAGGAACTAAGATCACGTACCGCAACTCGGCGAGATATGATTGTCTACATCTTTGAAGCTTCGCATCCACATACTTGTTTACAAACTTACTATTAACATGTCTGCTCTGTGGACAACTTACCTCGTGTTTGCGGTGTAACCGATGTGAATGGTATAAAAATCACTTAGGTTTTGTATTGTAAGTTTTTTTTAAAAAAAGGTCTAATTTCAGTAGAATTGAAACTATAGTAAAAATACCCCTTAAATGCGTCGGTGGTTCAATGGTGTGGACTGTTGCCTTCCCTGGAGGGTGCAGGTATTTTCGATATTATATGTACGTTTATCCGACGCTCTCACGGTGAAGGAAAACATTTTGAGCGCACGCGTGCGAAGAGATTCAAGGGTGTGCGTGAAATCTGCCAATCCGCACTAGGCGTGCGTGGACGTCTAGGCCTATACATACACCCTATAGGTACGGGTAGGCTCGATCCCCCCGGTGGGGACGTTTAATGAGTTCATTATGATGATGACCCTTTAAATTGAACTCTCAAAAAGAGTCCGCGGCAAAACTTTCACTTGTAATTGGGCAGAATTTACATTCAGTTACAGTAGTCTGCTCGTGCGTGTTTGATTTTGTACCCTTTCAGTGACAGTGACGCGTTAAGAAGAAACTTCTGACTTTAATTGAATAATTTTATGTTATATTATAAATACGTATGTGTAGTGTGGCTCGTAAATGTTTTGGTTGACTTTTCTTCGTGATTATGCATCTATAGTTAGTTTATTGTTTATATAAGCTTTAAATATATAAAATAGATATTGACTGAACTAAAAATAAATGGACACGTTTAATATATAGTGTTTTGAAATTTTGATATGGATACAAATTTCAATATTAAACGAAGTGATTTCAAAAAAAGGATGCGCCCAACGTGGGGCTCGAACCCACGACCCTGAGATTAAGAGTCTCATGCTCTACCGACTGAGCTAGCCGGGCATGTCGATATCGCTTGAAATAGATTAATATAAGTCTAGTCTTTGTGACGCCTAATTTAAAACATCTTATTATAGATATTATTTTAGTTTCAGGTTTGTGAATATCACATAATAATATCGCAATTAGTACACACAAAAATATATATGTTGTATGTATTTATATTGTCATCTCAGTTATTACGAACGTACTCTATGTCTTCTATATAATTCTGTATTTAATTAGAAATACAGAATTATAAAATCATAACCTTCCTAATTCTTCGTAGCATTCGCTTTAAAGTTGGGTTTTCATGTAAATTCCCAGGCCTTACTCAGAGGCGCGAATTATCCAACCCGACTTAATTACTTCTGACGAGCTTCCTTAACTTCGCCCATCGGACACCAATTTACAAATGCAAATTCTAATTACAAATTTAACGGCCAAATACACAATATTAATTTTTAATCAGCTTTAATATATGATATATATAGGATCAGATCGTCCATACTTTATTAACTGTTTCGTAGGTAACCAACAACCTACTACATTTTATTTTATATTGACTATGGTTTTATCACACAGGATAGCTATAAAAAGCTAAATAATTTTAACATTTATTAAAAAAAAACAACTGAAAAAAAAATCTCTAATCAGCTTATGCCAATCTTGATGTTTCAAAAACAAACAAGCGTGAAGCAGTAACCCTTAATAATTCTCGCGGTAGGTCTGCGCCAATGTAAGCATACAATTAAAATTATATTTACAACGAGGAAGTGCACGTTTTCCAGCTAATTTTTGACGTTGCAATCCAAGCCGTCCCGACGTTCAGTATGCACGGACCGGAAATTGCGTCTCGCGAGATAAATTTAGCGCCACAGACAGAGAAAGAAATATAAAACTGCAGTTAACAGTACGTGAATAACAAAGATAGGTATAGTTCACTCGTGCTGCACAGATAAAATTCAGTAGAATTACTGTATTTGTTAGATCTTTTGTGATGGTTTTTAATGAGTTGTTAATAAGGACTAGTTTAAATATAAATTTGTGTTGTCACATGTTTTCAGTATAAAAATCAGGCCATGGAAGTTGATAAACTAATTTTAGAAATTGATTGAAAATGCCGTGTGATTCGTTAAACATTAATTTCAATTATAATATTAGTATAGATTTTTAAGGAAATCATTAGCCTTTGTTCAGCAGTGTTTATGGTAATAATAAATCAGCTGTTAAATTAAAATATTGGTACTTGGAATGGGCATTACAATTTTGTTCTGTGGTGTTATTAGAAGGGGTGTTCATATAGGTAATAAAATAAAAGTTATGCCTACACAGGGTATCCATTAGGAAAAAAAAATGTTTAACTTATTATATTTTAACCCCAACTTTCAACTGTAACTAATGATTTTTCAACAATAGGAGACCATTACTGCAATAAAAATTACAAAACATATTTTCACTGATTATTCATTAATACATACAATATATCAGTTACAGAACACCCACACACAATATAACTGGGTTATAAATGTTAACATGACATGTCCCGAAAGATCTAACCAATATAAATGATACACAATAATTGATGCTAATTGTCCTACAACGTATGAACAATTAGTATTCATATATCATATATTTTATATCAGGTGGGGTCCGACAATTCGGCGCGAGCGCATCGTTCCGGTGACTCACAATATCCGCTGTTGCATTTATGTCATTTAAAAACCAACTCTATGTTGATGCAATTAGAATTACATCGCGCGGCTACTTTGAGTCTAGTCATAATGTACCTGGCTATTGTTATTCTAAATATGTGTAAACAGTTGTATTTTTAGTCTATTCTGTAGGTTTTGCGCGTGTGACGTCATGTTCGTTGACCCACATCGGGTGCAAGTATGAATCAAACTTTTTCTTTCGCTCAATAAACTTTCAATATGATCAGCGATTGAATACTTTGTTCACATATACGTTATAAATTTAAAAAAAAACATGTTTTATTAACAAAGTAATGCATAAACAATGTGCGTCGTGAGTTGTACATCTATTAACTAATAATTTTACATGAAAAAAACACAAATTATTGAAAGATAGATCCTACAAAGACACAGCTTATTTAAGTGTCTTGTAGGATCTATCTTTCAAAATAATTTTGTGTTTGTTTTCATGTAAAATTATTAGTTAATTTTGTGTTTTGTTTTCATGTAAAATGAAATTACTAAGAGCCCTAAAATAGAAAGAGAGTAGGTAGGCAAGTACTTATAAAAATAGAAGTGACAAGTAGTAACTACCTTTTGTATACGATTGTGCCTGGTAAACATTGAATATGCCAAAAGCTTATGTGTTTTAGTGTAATGAACCAAAACACAAACTTACTAAAAAAAGATCGCATTAAATTCTCAACGCGTGACAATTTGCAGACTTACGCTTCTTTGCTTTAATATGTCACCATCCCTGATCGGATTTCCTGAATACAGGATCAATCCAATAAAAGGTAAATTAAAATCAAACGACTAAGAAAATAATATATTTTTAAATATAAAGACTTGTATGCTTATACAATTTTACAGTATTGTAAAGTAGGCCTAATGCTTAGGTTAAAAGGATTATTTTTAATCAGCCGCTTGCCGTCAGTGTTTATTAGGGCGAACGCTCTCATGCCGGTAGCAGGCATCCTTAAAAGTGCATACTGCATTCTCTTTAGTCGCCCTTTTTGTACGGTCAAGTTTATTTCTCGATCTTGCTATGTAATAATGTGAATGAGAAAAATGACTACTACGTGACTAGCTCCTATTATGTTATTTGTTTTTTTGCTGAAGGAGTTTTGTTGCATTAAAAGGCAATCATGCCTGCAAAAAAAAAACAACTAGGATAGCCTGCATTATCATCTCTTTCTCAGTCTGTTGGAAACAATTCGAAATACAAGTAGGTTTCCTTGTTTTGCGCCAGCCAGCCCATTCCTCTGTTTCTCTCTCACTACTACTATTACACCTAGGGTTCCGGGTTCGATTCCTGGGATTACAAACATGTGTGTGCATGAACATGTCTGTTTGTAATGGTATGGGTGTTTTATATGTATAATATATTATATGTATGTATGTATTACAAAAAAAAGTAAGTATGTTTATCCGTTGTTTAGTACCATAATACAGGCTTTACGCTTAACTTGGGGCTAGATGGCGCTGTGTGAATATTAGTGGATATTTATTTATTATTTATTAACTTGTCCGAAGAAGTCAGTTTCTGAAAAGGTACCTAAACAGTTCGTAACTCTATCAGTCGTTTTTTTATCTTATTAAATACTGTGATCGTGGGTACCGACATATTTCCCAGTTTCTCCATTGTAATACATAGTAGGCTGTGTAACTGTGTTCTGCACTGAAGAATGACACAAGCTGTAAAATTACTGAATATTTAACATCTTCATGTCAACAGTTCGAAGTGCTAAAGGGGATCATTATATTCACACTTAGCTCTGGTGTACAATTAGAAACAGTAACCCAATAATTTTACGCTAACATATTTCATAAAAATATGTATTAAAAACATTACTCGTAACTGTTGAAAGGAAGATACTTAAATATTAATTCAATAACACATAAAATGCTTCACCAAAATTATATTATGTACAAAATGTGCCTCAGAATAGGAAATCGTTGCAAATCACAGTTATTCTTCAAGAATGTAATTGCTGAAATTTTCTAAAATAACACAGCAATGTAACTATGTACGTATATACAACCATAACTAAGATCTTCTTCGCACTTGAGTAGCATAATATTTGCTCTCAGCAAGCGCGCCCTGTAATCAACAAGCTGTTTATAAATAACTCCTTTGCTTGCCTTTACTTAAAATTGCTCTTTTCTGAGATGTAACTAATTTAATCATCTTTTCTTAGTAGCTGTGCTTTCACATGGTCAATATTCATCTTTTGTAAGCGTTCATATAATATGAAGCCTTTGTAGTTATTAAATTAATATAATTTTAATGTTACTGCAGACTTACTGCTGTACTAAGGCCTCCTTAACAAGATTCTATGATTGAAATTGACTTTTTCTTTATGTATTAAGTATACAGGACCGACAGGACGTTCACCTGATGGCAAGTGATACGCCTGACCATGACAGAGAGATATACAGTTATTATTTTCCGTCAACGCCACAGTGCGCCCGACACCAGAGACAACAGATGTTAGGTCTCTTATGCCTGGTAATTTCACTAGCTACCAGTACCCATCCCAAAATACCAAAAGTGTGCAACACTCCTGTTTCACGGCACGATATCTGTCAAGGCGGTGGTACCTACCTGGAACGACTCAGTTCGAGTCTACCACCTAGTAAAACTCCACCTATAGTTGAATGAGATAGTGCTGTTTGCTATTGCTGTTTTTTTTCATGCTAGGCTGTCTCTTACACGGCACTCGCAGCAAAAGAAGACGTGCTTACGATTGTATCGTAATCTGCAGTCACCAACAAAACAACCTAGTTATGTATTCAGTTCTGAAAAGAAATCAAATGCAATTCCTTAAGTCTATATCATTTGATTTCCATTGTACAGAGACTATTTCTTATTTATGTGTACGTTACATAACAGATTCTTTTTAATATTCAACACAAGTAAAGTAATAGAATAATGTTTACAAAATGCATACCTACATTTAGATTTCAATGAAACTCATGCACTAAGCGTAGGCAAGTTGTAACATTACTATGTTAACATATATTACAACCATGTCGCACTAGTACATCTGATGCTTTGTGAGAAATCGTCAAATAGTAGTACCAAGCTTAATGAGATAAAGTTCTAACATTGTCGCAACTAGGCACCACCCACAGTTCATTCATGAGCGAAACAAAGGCAAGAATTAATGAATTACGCGTTCAGTTACACCTATCGATCAGTTATGAAAACACCACTTAGAGATCTTTAGTAGTCGTATTGCGTACGTTTCGTTCACTGTTTACATAACCCGAATGCCTTTCTAACGGTTAGTCTATCCGAAGTAGTAACTGTCCTCCATAATTCAACGGTAATTTTAGAAACACTGTTGTTTAATTAGGAGATACGTTACGGTTTAGGCATTGAAGCTTTAATCTCCACGTATGGCGTATTGACACAGGAGTAGTCAATACCTATAAACGGCTCCCGCGTATAGAGTTAGTAGTGGTAGCGGTGTGACAATTGCATTGTAATCTGCCATCACTATACGACTCATTTTGATTACGACATTGCAATTTAAAATAAATAAATATCCACTGACATTCACACAGCGCCATCTAGCCCTAAGTTAAGCGTAAAGCCTGTATTCTGGGTACTTAACAACGGATAAATATGCGTATACAATTTTTTTTGTAAATATATACATATTATACATAGAAAACATCCAAACCATTACAAACAGACATGTTGATGCACACAAATGTTTATACTGCCCGGGAATCGAACCCGGAACCCTTGGTGTCGTAGCCGACGTCTCAACCGCAACACCAAATGGGTCGTCAAACTATGTACATTATGATTTATTATGAAAATAAGTAATAATGTGTTATAACTTCCCTATATATATTATTTTTCTAATCTATATATCCTTTGTACTTAATCAATTGTGTATTAAAGTCAATGTGTTTGCTTCTATATATATATAATACGAAATAAAATTATACGCCACGGTACGGCGCTATTCTGCTTCGTCCCTATTCTGTCTTATTCATGATGAATGATTTTAAAGTTATATTCATAAGCCAAGACCGAGGTTTAATCTTCGATCGGCGTTACTAAACTAGAGTGTTCATAAATAGACTACAGTCCATATTGCAGTTAAAGCTGCGGTATTAATGCAAGTCGTCCGAAGGCACGCTGACGATCATTGGCGTCCTTCAGAACTAAATAGATTTCTTTTTACATACGATTTATTGATTATTTTACCTTATTCTTATAAAAAAACATGTAACCGCTAATACTTAGAAAGTTGTGTCTGCTTGCTAAATCCGAGTATAACATTTAATATAATCATAAAGTTTTACACACTCATTTCAGTTCCTTTTTATGGATCTCAAAGATTTAAAACCTTAGTTTCACGTTTAGAACCTTATCTTATATGAAAAACTATATTGAGATCTTAGAGATTTTTAGAGATCCACTTTCCTTAGCTCTGGGAAACGGATTTATCTCAGTCAAATTTTTGTTTTCTTACTTTGCCAAAATCACATCAGAGTCCGTTAATTTTTTAGAAACTTTGTCAATATTGGTAGTCAAACTATATAAAAGACACATAGCAATAATGATTCAATCTACGCATATCAAAAAAACAAGTCAGTCTATTGTATCCATTGTCAAATACTAGTAAAATAGTGTTTATTCAACATTTCGGAGCCAGTAAAGCAAGTTCAAAATTTTAACAAATAATAACTTATCTATCAAATACTAGTGAATTAGTATTTATTTAAATTTGGAGACAGATTGCAATCTTTTAGCTCCAGAAGAAATTAACAAAATAAATGCACTAGATGGCAATCCATAAATAGCATATACAGCATTCAAAAGTTCTTAAAAATAATACATAAAAAGAGTAGTGTAGAAATATTATTCAGCTTCACCTTCTTTCAGAGCTCAGTAAAGCTTGTTCAAAGTTAAAACAGTGCTGCGCACGCTCAAGACGTGGTATCTAGGCGCTAAGTTTAGCCGCGGGATGCGGGTAAAGCGCCGCCTATAAATACGGCACTTTCGCTTGAGGAGGGCGCGCCGAGCGTCAGCTGATGCCCTGTGGAACGGGTCACAGATTAATCGTATTCATACATTGACGGCTTTATTGGCCGAACGATGAGACTTTCAATTAATATGTCATTGGTGCGGTTTTCAGCTAGTAAAAGGCGCTAGCTTTTATTTAAAGCGCAACGCCTGAAGTTGTTGAATCCTTTGTGAAAAATTCTAGGGTATATATAAAATTATAGATAGTTATCTGAAAATGGAGATTACTTAATATTATTATTTATTGCCTGATTAACACATAGTTATTTTATTAGACATTGATTTTAAAAGAACATGTTCAACAAATATTTTTTTTATATTCTAGGCAAAATACACCTTCTTAATAAGCAGTCCACTATTACATCAGGAACTTGGTTACTTATTCAATCCCTGTACAGTATAAAAAATTGTGCATGTGGGTGGACACCGAGTGCAGGTCTGTGAATCTTTATGGATGTCATTATTGCTCGGTTAACACCACAGGAATGCCTTTACAAGTCTTTAATTTAAAAAGGACATGTTTGTCCAAGAGAAAATTCTTCACTTTGGCTTTCATGGGTGTTTCTCAATATTCCTTTATTGCTGTTAGTGCCTGATACCTAGTTATCGAATGGATAAAAAAAGTGATAATACATAAATATCCACTGACATTCACAATTGATTAATTGGTGGAGAATATGATTGTATTAATATATGAATCTTGCCTGTTAGAGCATTATGTGATGCCTTCGTTCAGCAGAGGACATCTCTATTTAACCTATCGCAGTTCACTGCTGGACATAGGTCTCCTCCATTTTCCGCCAAATATCCCGGTCCTCCGCTTTCCTCATCCAGCCTCCACCAGTGCATTTCACAAATCGTCGGTCCATCGGGCCGGAGGGCGTCCTACGCTACGCTTGCCAAAACGCGGTCTTCACTCCAGAATTTGTCTGCTCCGACGGCCATCGGTTCTGCGACATACGTGACCAGCCCACTGCCACTTCAACTTGCTGATCCGGTAACTTTAGTTCTCTTACTGATTAAATTATTTCTGATCTTATCCATAAGAGAGACTCCAAGTATAGCTCGCTTCATTGCGCGTTGTATATACATATTTTCTTCAAGAGTCTCTCTGGAATGCCATCTTCGTTAGTAATAGGTACCTAATATTGCAGAATAAAGTTCATTCCACGACATACTGATGAAGTCCGTTATAAACTTCAAATTGATACCAATAAACTTTTACTGAGACTCAGAAAATTAGTGACGGTACCTGATTCAAACATTTTCTAAAACAATATAATATGTCACACAGAACATGCGGTATTCTTGATATAAAATTAAACAATGCCCTGATTTTCAGGATTTGTGACATAGATTCGAATATTTATATAAGCCATATCTAAACGTTGACCGGAAGATTTGATAGCGCCGAGTTATATAATGATTCTATTTATCATATCTACACATGTGCGTCCAACATTGTCTAGTAGCAAATAACTTTACACAAATTGTAAAATATAGTTTGATTTAAATAATTTAAAAAAATTCAAGGGAATTTATTGAAGACCAATGTATTGTAATTTGGTTAATGGTTGAGACGTCGGCTATTACACCAAGGGTTCCGGGCTCGATCCCCTGGCAGTACAAACATTTGTGCATCAACATGTTTTGTTTAGGTGTTTTCTATGTATATATTTACATAAAAAGTGTATAAGTTTGTTCATCAGTTGTTTCGTATATATTACAGCTAATGCAAAGTTTAGAGCTAGATGTGTTGTGTAAATGGATATTTATTATTATACAAACGTATACGTACTATAAGGTGACAAAAATATGATTTTGTCTTACGCTTACTCACATTTTAGGTATTTGTAACTAGCGCCAGATCTTAAGCTGCCCACAGCATACTCGTATATCATTGGGATTTTACGATGGCAGTTTGTAGAGCATATCGACCGAACATTCGTAAAGTCGACGGAACCCCTGTCCTTATAAATAGATAGCCCTCGGGGTTGTAAAAACGCACGGCGCCACCCCAACGTTAATTCATCATGATATCGAATACCCAGTCGGAGCGTGCCCTGCGATGCGCTTTGGTTTGTTTTAGTTAGGTTTAGTTTTGTGTACCTAACGTCTCTTCATTCCCGTCTCGTCAACGTCATTGATTGTATCATAGATTTAGAATTAGCGCGCTAATATCCTATATCTATGGATTGTATCGATATCGTGATTTTAGTTCACAGGACTAAGACTAATTAGGATAGCGCTATATACGATGGATAGTGGCATCCCTTTCTAACTCTATTTGTAAAGATCAATGCTTGAGTCTCGTTCTGGAATACGGGCCTAACAGTTGTTTGTGTCTACATTGTTCAGATCATTTTATTGATTAAGAAATACTTATCGGACAATGAGGATTTAACCAAAATATCTACAGTTCATACTTTCACTCATGTACCATTCCATAGGTACATATTAACTGTATTTCCAAACAGTCATGACGATGGACCTTTATTGAGGGTTATTTTAAGCAATGTGTACTGTGGCAACTCTACGGTAACTGACGTTAATTTCACTTTCCTCCATACGCACCTTATATATACACATATACCTTTTATATACACACATAACAATAAGTTTATTTAGGTAGTGACCTAGATGCACAATCTCACTCAAAGTGTCCGCGGCAAAATTCTGCTCATCGTATCAGTTGGCAGAATTTTCATTCAAAATCACGTCACTCGCATGTCAGTGACATAGTAGTATGCTCGTTCTTTTGTACCGTTTTAATGCCGCCTTAAGGTCAGAGTTTTATTAAATAATTTTATGTCAAAAATACAACAATAACTCAACGTATGTGTAGCGGCTCGGACATTGTGATTGATAGTTAGTGTTTTGTTTATCAAAGTTATGCAAGTTTGCTACAAAAACAAAAGACGAAATGGCTGTCATATAAATACTCGAGCAACGTCCCTACATAAATTTACTTAGAGTGAACTACTCTATGCCAACTAGTACTACTAGAATGTGCAGCCTCAGTTATTTAACAATTGTCAGGTTAGTTTTCTCAGCAGACGCAGTTATGCCCGGTCCTAAAATATTTCATTAAATGAAGAATAAATTTGTATATTTACTACTCATCAAAGTAAAAAGATCACAAACATTCTGTCCAACATCGCGTCATATTTCACGGGTAATCTGATAAACGAAAAAGGTCCGACAGAAAACTTGGCAATGCATGAACACTTTTGGCAAACACTTCAAAAACTTCGAGTTCGCTACGAGAAATATATTTTAATTAGTCACTGCAGTCCCAAATTTTGCAAGTTACTTGTAACTGAGCTTAAAGCGGCTGCATTATATTTTTATAAGTTGTCCTTAAGTATAGAAAAAACAAATTCAAACGTATTTTATGACAAATTTAAAAATCTTTTATTTCGATTCGCAAGCTTTTTAAAAGCAATACACACACAAGCGTGTGTGCATTCACGGGTAGAGTCTGTTTAGGTGAAAAAAAATTCAAGCACTCGCTTCTTTATTCTAGTCTAGGGCGTCGTTAGGCTGGAGCGCTGTTTACTCAGGCTTTAGGTAATACAACTTTATGATATGGCTCATACAGCACGACCTTCGTGCATTATTTAAAAACCTTGTATTGATCCACATACACGGCAGTGTGCCTGCATTATTCAGTCTATAGAATAAATACGTAAATAGAGCCAATCACAAATTTAAAGAACTTGCACTATAAATGCTAGCCAACGATAAAGACACGAGAAAATATTTTTATGTACGGAAGATGGCACATAATTTAACCCTTTGTTTGTTGCGGCATCTCCATGAGATTTTCTAATGACTCGATCAATTTGTTATAGATTGGTGAATAAAATAATACGTCCGCGTGATTATTTATAAATTTGAGCTTAGAGCTAGGCGATAAAATATTAAAGGCACCTTAGAAAATGTTATTAATTCATAGGTAAAATTTAAGTGTTTTGAACTTAGGACTTAAGCGTAAATGTTAATGGAATATAAATGATAAACTACTAATATATTTCAAACACAACCCTTTCCTTTTGCTAGAATAATCCAGAATTGGCTGCTACTAATTTTATTAGTATAAACAATATAAGTATTCCTGAAAATATCACAAACAGTGAGGTTTTAACCCTATTTGTCCATAAAGGCAGAACGCTAACACAACCGTGTACTATTTTCGCAGGGAACTAACATGGCCGAAGCCACCCCACATATTTGGAAGGCGTAGGACAGGTACTGGAAACTAGAAATGTACGGTAGATATCGATGGATATATATTTTTTTGTTTAAAATATTTGTATAAAATGTATGTCAAGACTACTGTATAAAAACTACTAGGTATAAACTATAAAGCAAATTGTGTATGGAATGAAAACATTTCAAATGCACATATTTAAATAATGTAAATATTTTGATGATAGCTACCCACGGACATAATCCGTAAAATGTATCATCAAATCCATCATATCGATAATACTGTCGATGTTTTCATAAAAAGCCCATCCCTCAAAGGTGCCGCATTATTCAATGGAGGAATACGCCATGGCGGGAAGCGCAATCGATGCCGGGTCAACGCCACGGAGACTGACCTTTGGGCGCTTCAGCTGATCGAACATTGTTACACATTCTCATCGATTGTATGATAACTCTGTTTGATACGCGGTAAATTTAATAACTTCTTATTTTCTTCCCCATGTTTCGTTACATTGCAATTACCGTGTTCACGGGCAGACTGTAACAGTACTGCAAAGTCACGAAACGTCGGGAAGAAAATACCAAGTATATTACCGCGCTTAAATCTGAAAATAAGTGTGTGTATTTAATGCGTACGAACTGAAAGCTTAAAAAATACTACGTGTGAATGTCACCTTGTCTACGCTCTGAAGCTCTAGATTTCATACCTTTTGTGCAAATTTCTGAATACCTAATCGCGTTGCTTCAGCTTATTATGGTACCATTAGAAACACAATCCCTCACCTTTTTAGTACGATCTATAGGCCCGTAGGATGAGTTAACTTGACTGAGATTCTTCTCAGTGGAAAACTGCCGTCCGAACCAGTGGTAGTAGCTTCATTGACATTCATATTTCATTTCATATTTCTTAATTTCATTTCATTTTCATTTTCATTTTCATGTATATCATTTATATGACAGTTAATCAGGTGGGATAGTGTTCAAACATATAAACACACAAAACACATGGGCTAGCTATATTGCGGAAGAACATCCGTATATACCGTGAGTATGTACAGGGGCACAGCTGTCTGAAATAAAACAAATAGGCAAATAAAAATAGTTACAAATCAATAAAGTACAAATTTTGTCAATTACTTATTTTTGTTAAAATTTGAGGTACTTCTTTTTTATTGGTTTTTATTTTATTTACAAACAAATGGTATACCTCTATGTTTTTCTAGGGTTTAACCACAGATTCCCAATACAGGATATGGGCAAGCCGCGTTTTTAAGTGCGACAAATGTAAGCTCAACGAGCATACACTGGCTGCCAGTTTACGCTCTGTGAGACGAGTCAAGACGCACGAATATTAGAAGAAATTACCGTTTTTTCCCAAAATGCCATCCTGTGCAATTGTAACATGCCATCATCGCAATGAATCAGTAAATTTACCAAGAAATATAATAACTTTTCACAGGTAAGAACCGAAAAGAAATTGCGACACTGGGACTGCCTATAAACTTAGCGGCTTGTCCAGTCTAATTGTATATTCGGATGTCTGTGGGTTTAACCATACTAAGCTAGATTAATATAAACGGTGTGTTATAATTTCATTTGAAGATAGCATTTTTATTGTATTTACCAAATGAGCTTTTGGCTCTGAAATAATATTTTTTATAAAAAAAGCTCACAATGTGGCTGTTTCGCACCCGAATCAATTACGCTGGCCTTGACTTTCACTAACGCATGCGATTCGTTCTTTTCTTTACATTCGCGAAAACAGCGTTTGCTGTTGTGCTCGTACTTTAGTAGACTTACCAGTAATACTTTACTCGATCACTAAGTATACATTAAAACTACAATAAAAGAACCAATCAATATATTTCTCCTCATTTTTAAAGGTATTTTTTAATATTTTTTAGGATTGTCATGCATGAGTATAAATATTATAATTTTATACATATTATTTTTTGTAAGTTAATGACAAAAATCTTTTCGTATTTCTTTGAGAAGAAATACGAAAAGATTTTTGTCAGTTAAACTCACAAATTGTAGTACAATAAAATTGAGATAAAAAGTTTTGTGAAAACTATTTTGGTTAAATATTTTTATTATTATTAATCGCATAACTCATTCTTCTCCGGCCCAGTGTATATAAGTTATTAATGCAGCCCGTGGGTTCGAATCCTGCCAATGATGCCAAACGTCAGGTAATTGTTTTTTTTATTCTTGATGAGCTTGCTCTTGAGTGCAGACTTTGCTAGTGGAAAAGACGTGCATCTTAGAGATGAGCGAGCTTTCCCAGGAAAAAGCGCTACTGAATTACAAAATTTACTTTTGTAAACAAATCAATTACTCTCGCATCAAAGAATGGCTAATTCCTGATACTATAAATAACATAGGAAGTTAGCAAGTCTTATCAAAACTGGGTATGTACCCATATAAGTGTACATACATATGTCTTATTGGAAATTTAGGGTATTCGGACGCAGTCAGAGGCAAAACCTCCTGATATGCACTGTGTTGTGCAGCGGTTACAAACTTACATGGGCCAAGTGAACTTGCTTAACGTTTAACTTAGCCTGCCCTACTACTAGTTTACACAACAGTGTCTACCATAGTTATGTATGGCTTTTGCCACAGAAAAATAGACTAATATATAAAAATAATGTAAGCATATAAAATGTATTATTATTATTATATTCTTTTGCTTCAAAAAAGTGTGTTCCCATTAAAAACCCGCAACTGATTTCTTTGTCAAAGTATATGAGTCTTATTGCAAAAAAATAAGTCTTTGTTATGTCACAGGTGTGAATAAAAAACCATGACACACAAATGCGGCTGGATCTTCAAGAAATCCTTAATGTTTTGGCATGGCTTCATTTTTTTATTGCTGTATGTTTTTATCAGAATCACGATTTATAAAATCTTATATATAGAAATATAAGCATGACTTTTATTTTATTGGAACATAAAATGTCATGGTTTTATATTGAATAAATTAGGAACTTCCCAGCTTAGTAATCTCATCATAAATATGAAAATTAACCAAATACGGCTAGCTTTAATCGTGACATACGACCGTTGGGACTAATTCACTAAAACTAAAAGACAATATCAATTTGTCAGGACTTAAGCCCATTTTATTTTACGAGGATATAAATAAATTAAAATCTAAAGTATTTGGGGCAAAATATAGATTTTTTAATTTAGTTGTACTCTAAATACTCTTCGACCAGAATATTTTACACATATATTGTTCTTTTTTTATATAATATGTGCCTTCTGTGTTTAGTTTTAGTATGCATCGCATTGGTTGCAGTAGGCGATGCGTTAAATAAGCTATTTGGTAGTCTTTTTGTCGTCTAGACGATTTAGCTTCGATTCCTTCCTTCCCGCTAGTGAGCCCAGCGTTTTAGGAGTTTAAACTGTATATCGATTATTCGGAGTTGGAAGACACAACACGAAATGATCGATTGTTCCAGAAGTCTTGTTTTATTTTTAAATTAACGGGTTTACATTTTCATTTGTTTGCGGCCATTCCTGAGCATTGTCAGCGACTGACAAAATAACTGTAAAACAGGTTTTGTAAATGATTCACAACGAAATCGGACTGGGCCTACAGTTAGCGTAATTCTTAATGCTTGTAATTATTTACCGCTCAAATGAAAGGTGAATTATCGTGATTCATACGAAAGTTATTTCGATTGTTGCCCAAGAAAATGTAGCCACCGAAAGCTTTGTTAGTAAACAATGTTTATTATGATATTAACTACGCATAAATCAACTAACTATCCATTTGATTGTGTAAGCTCTCGAATTAATCACAAAAGTTGTTAATCTAATTCCAGTGACACTTATGGACCGATATATTTGCTTTCAATGTATAGGTATAAGAGAAAAGAGCTTAATAATATAATTTCTTCTGCAATTATATTATTAAGCTCAATAAGCTAATTATATTCTTAAGCTAAGTCTATACTTACAATAGCAAGGACTTAACCAATTAAACATTAAAATACTTTAAACATGGACCTAAAACTGAAGACGTTAAATGATAAAATATTATAACTATAAAGTAAAACCAAAGAAATTCCCGTTGGGTAAGGTTTCGAAGATACTTAGTTACCCCTTTGAGAGGTATAAGTTATATTGAAATTAAACTGTTTCATGTGTTGTCATAAGCTTAATTATATTATATGATTAGATACTGTTGTAGTAGGTATCTGGTTGGTTATTTGATAAAACT
This sequence comes from Leucinodes orbonalis, assembly GCA_019425675.1. Classification (NCBI taxonomy): domain Eukaryota; kingdom Metazoa; phylum Arthropoda; class Insecta; order Lepidoptera; family Crambidae; genus Leucinodes; species Leucinodes orbonalis. Next base: position 35,931 of record PQWD01001504.1, on the reverse strand, counting down.
TTGAAATGAATCAGGTACTTTATATGCACTTTTATTGCATACAGGAGCACAATATTCCGAACATTTTCGAATAATTGCAAATATATTTTAATAATAAAATGCTAGCAGTCTATACCGCCATATTGCTGGCTCTTGACGCAATTAGATGTCTCTCTTGGGATGGATTTTATTGCTTCATTAGTGACTATTGAGACCGCTTTTATTTGTAATTCCTCGACGAACTTTTATTAAACGGAGAAAATGAAATACGAAAAGGATTGTTATATTCAATAATTGTATTCGTGGAGGGAATAATTACGTTCAGAGAAAAGTTTGGTCCCAGTATATGTAATTCGGGTTGTAATACATCCTTGCCTGCCTCCTGCCATCTACGTACGATGTCTGATGACCCATCCCTTGAATTTTGACAGATTTGCAGGTAATGCCACATATCCACTCAATCTCAAAGGAGGTCTTTGTATGCAGTAGACTGCAAAGCTCTTTTGATGATGATGCATTTTTATTATCACTTAGTGGGTATTGGCAATTGCGTATTAGTATACCAGTGAGTCCAGTGACCACAGTACAAGGATCACAGTTTAGATTTTGACGTATGGCTGAAAGATATATCTAACGTTACCAGTAATTTCACTGCTTGTTTCACACCTGTTAGCCAAGCCAAGTACTTATACATGTACACCAAAAGCTAAAGAAAAACCACCCTTTTCTATAGATGTAGATCTTTTAGGTAGATCTGTTGTACAAACTACTTCATTTGATTAATCGTCTCGAGAACATGTGTAGTTACTTAAGTTACCAGGTGGAGAACATATTTGTATTATTTTTTTTGTTATTCGTATTTTATAAAAGGCATTCCTCTACAGTTATGTGTAGAGTCTGACGAAAATAATTAAGGGTATGATACACGGAATTATATCAACTATTGATCAATCATAATGATTCGAATTTTAATCGAGATTAGGGTTGGTACACTTTAAAATTTTTCCATTTTTTACCAAAAAAAAAACACTATTAAAGTACAAAGAAATGGTACAAATTTATCATAGATGGCCTTTTGGCACTAGAAAATTTCTTAAAGTCAACCATAAACGTTATATTTGAAACGCTCATCTGCTAGACGTGGGTGCTAATAGCTACAACACAGTCCTAGACTACTGTATCTGTTAACGCTTTTGAATTTTCGTGTGAATATAAAATTGTGTTTCAAATAAATAAATAAAAAATAAAATAAAAAAATAAGATGAAATAAAAACGTTTTAAAAGGTAGAGAAAAAGAACGGGCAATTCGGTGACCCTAAACAAAACAAAAAGCAATATACATTTATTATCAAAAGGTCAATAAATGGTTTACATTCCAATTCAATAACCAAAAAGCACAGAAATAGACACACGTAGGTTCATAATAACCAAAATAAAAAGCTATGAAATAAATGCAAGCAAAACATGTGCTCAAAAGTTTGAACACTAGCCCCGCATCGCGTATTAAACTAGGAAGAAGCAACCCTACAGTTAACAAATCAATGCTGTGCACTGGGCCACATCTCTAATTGTAGGTGAACGACTTATTTATTGGCTTGACATCCACTTACTTAATCAATCTGTTCTGATTTTTTATTGTACTATTTTGTAAATTAAATGAGACATTTTAAATTATATGTATTGGCTTGTCAATAGCGCCAATAGTAGCAAATCATTCACTAGCTAGAAACAGATTGGAATGTTAGAGCGTAGATCAATGAAGACTTTTTATATGTCGCAGGTTTTTTTTATGAAGATGCTATTTCGTGTCCACACTTTCATGGACACAAGATACCTAATATTTTTGGACCAGGGAAAATTTAATTATTGTTCATCTTATACAGGTAACATGATCACTAGTGGAAGGGTTTCTTATTCATATTCTGGCTTTTAAACGAGTACTTTTTATATAACCAAGGCCATAATATTAGAAATCGGAAGCGAAGGTTTACTCAGGGCATAGGCGAGACTGGTGACTCACCCTGGAATATCCTAAACAAAGTCCTGGAAGATGGTGCCATAGAACAGCTAACTGTTTTATGTAAATATATTTCTTAAAGTTACATGGCATTGTATCCTAGCGCTGACATGAAAGGATCATGTCATCGTGAAGACACTCTTTTGTTTAATATTTATGTTTTTCTATTATTTTTTGTTCATTTTAAGTTTACTTGTTAACATATTCTCACCTCAACTGCTGTTTATACTTCCATTTTATCTGAATTATTTTATTTTGTTATTATAACTTTAATATATTAAATATTGAAAAACATACATTTATGAATGCATGATTGGTAATTACATACGCAACAGATTAAGATAACAATACTTGGGCTTATTGTTATATATTTAAGATAAGACAAGCAAAAACAACTCATTTACAATACCGCAATGTAAAATTACCCAAATAATATAAGTTGCAAATTATCCGCATTTATACGAAGCGCGCAAAAGGGAAATATTTTAATGAAAACTCATTGGAGTTGAAAAGTAAACAAACATTGGAATAAATCCAAATAGACCTGATGATAGTCACACTTGTTGTAATGATGCGTAATTTTATGAAGTTAATAAAACAAAATAAACAGCTGAACATGCAAGTGAGGCAAACTAGAGTTATGTGATTTATGTGTAGATTAGTCATTTCTTTACACAAAGACTATTGCGTGTAATAAAAACATATAATTGTAGAAAGATTCTTAATAAGGACACTCAACTAGTGCGTTCAGTTGACAATGGTGCATCATGGCAACTATCTCTCTAGTCCATCAACGGATGGTTAAGCAAAAATGATATCTCGGGTCCTTTCGTGCTTCGGAAGACGCTTTAAACCGTTAGTCCTCGGATTGTAGACACCAACCCAATCGCATTGAATTGGCATGAACACCCTTTTGCTCTCGCTGTTTAAGTCTTCAATTTTAGAAAACTAGTGTACAGTACCTATGCCACATAAGCATTTGTAAATAAAAAATGTCTTTTTATCTACGTTGAGAGGTCCGGAGAAGTTCTCAAAACATAAAAGTCTGGATGTTGACAATTATAGATTTTAACAAGTAATAATCGTTAGTGTCTAAAGAATACTAAAAACGCAAAGTACCTACAAAAATAGTTACTTAACGCAGTTTACCGGGACACAGATAATAATATTACTTACCGGGAAAGTCCGCTGTACACTACCTGTAAAACCTCTTTCATTGTACCTCTTGGCTAAAGAGGTTTATTGGTTTTAAGTCAAATATGTGGTTCTGGTTAACCTCTTGCACGTCCTTGACAATGTACGAGTATTTAAATGCTGAATACAACTTTTATATCCACTAAAAGCTCACTGAACACAGTTTGTAAAGTTAAATCGTTATCATTATTAGTTATAATTACACTCAATCGATTAATCACCATATCACGCTGAGCTTTACGACAGTTTTACGGGAGTCAGCGCGAGCGCACGTGCCTGGGATCATATCCATAATTTGATCAAAGTACTGGGACAAGTTCCTAAACGAAAAGGCGAATAAGAAGTAAATTTAACTTTTAATTTAAATCCATTTTTGATGACGATAATTCGTGTTCATGCTTAGGTCGTCAGAAACTACACCAAAGATGCCAGATTCGGTATCCTACAAATATTTGTGTGCAGTATCATCTCCAGTTTTTTTTTCCAGTTCATCATCATCATCTCCAGTTGATGCAGGTGTTCTGTACATAATATTTATAAAAACATGGATTTATGTATGTTTGTCCGTGGTTTAGTTCTCATAGTGCTTACAAGCTCCTTACTTAATTTTGGTCTAGATGGCACTCTGGTTAATATTTTGTTATTTGTCTATAGCTCTTTTACTTTGCGGACGACAGTTGTAATCATCATGGCGCCCGTTGGCTCGTGCTCATTATGTTGTGTAATTACCGCGTTGATCGCAACGAGGTCCTAGTTCCATAACACGTTTATGCTATTATTATCCTCTTATTTTCATAGACAGTAATAAATCTTAGGCGTGTTATTATGGAGTTAAATTGAGAGAGACTACTTACAAATTGTTTCTTTTGCTTTGAGCCTTTTTTATTTAAAAATATTAGCCAATTCAATCACAACTAAACATAACAAAATCCTTATAGATAGATAAAACTTCTTTGTACACAAATCACGGGATGTTTTCCGCTTATTAAAATTTACCATAGGCTTTAAGACATCCTTGTTCTTTCGCTGTATGAAATCAAAATTAGTACATAAATAACTCCACCTAATTCTCTCTGTTAATAATAATCAATGCGTGCACTTCATATATGTAAATAGGTGCATACCCTGTGCGTCCAGACAAACCGGAAAATCGCTAAAATATTAAAGATTCTCACGTATTCGCCCATTGTCCTCTACAGATTTGCAACCTTAAGCGTTCTGCTGTCGTCAACAGCACTAAATTTGACAAAAAGAAAATTATGTATTGTTTTTGCGATTAGTCACTCACTTTGCTTATCGTACTCATAAAATCTGTGCACGCCACTGATAATAATTTTATTTAAAAAATAAAAATAAATAACCTCAACTAGGTCTATTTTCACCCTGTCTCTACATATCAACGAACTGAACAAACAAATCGTTTCTCTCAGATTACCATAGTTATGTTTGGGGTTACTTCAGATCTTATCCCCTGTAACGTCCCTAATACAGTAGTCGTCGTTCAAGCGGGCATCGATCACATCCACGCGCCCATAAAACTTTTATTGCTACGTAAATAATCTTTTTATAAAGTACGTTTTGAATCGTTTATTCCTTTTGAGTACTCTAACTGATTGGAGAGTGATTGAATATTCTTTCTACGAAATATGTATGTGTAGGAGGCACGGGCAAGCATAACTGGTCATTATTATAAAGACGTACCGATAAAATGTCATGATATATATATATATAAGATGATTGTCAGGAGACAACCTGCAATGTTCTGACCAAACATCATACAAAGTGGAAGTCCCACCGAGGGGCACGAGCCTACCCGTGTAGGGTGATTAGGCCTTAATCGTCCACGCGGGCCCAGTGCGGATTGGACGACTTCACGCACAATCTTTGAATTTCTTCGTAGGCGTGCATGAAGGTTTCCTCACGATGTTTTTCTTTACCATAAGAGCATCGGATAACGTACATATATTTAATTTTGAAATTGGAGGTAGTTGCACCTCAGCCCTTCCGGTAGGAATCGACAGTCCCCAAATGAGCCTCATTATAACATATTATAGGGATTCAATTAGTTTCTATTGTTTCTATGTTCTTGCAACGTTTCAATGGACTGAATACCTAAAATATGAACATATTTGGCGCCTGGTTTTTTTAATAAAATTATGCAATTGAGGGAAATCGTTTTATAGATCGTGTGTTATACCCATCCCATCTTAGGGTTCTATAGTCAAATAAAAACGGAACCCTTATAGATAAAGTCACAGCCACTTTTCTCCAAAACAATAAGAATTATTTGATTGCTCACTGTCGCAAAAAATAATATAGCAAATTAATTTTCCAACTGTACACACTCATAAATGAAGTGAACTGTCAAAAGATATAACTTTACGAGTAACATCTCGCGCTGCAAATGGAAATCCTGAACAACTGCTGATGCTTCGACACATAAATATGATGGTATTATTGTGTTGGATGCTGACAGCACGTGTTTATGTTGTACTTTATTGGAACTTTTTAACAAACAGAGTATACAACAAACGTGGTGTTCCGATAGCAAAAAAGTAATTATTTGTTTATTTTAATTTCGTCAAACCTCATTTGTTTGTTAAAATGCTAATAGTACTTGTTTTATATTAGTTTCACATAATTGTTTTTCATAATTTATCACAACCATAACACACTATAATGTAATATAAGCGCAAAAAGTGCATTTTTCTAGCGGATCTGAAATATAAAGCCATCACACCAGTGAGCCTACGCAAAGGGTTTTGAGAGCCTTTTATTAATCTTTCAACATTTATTCTGCATTTGACTTAGTAGACGTATTTGATTTCTCCATCCTAAGGTTGCCTGAAAAATTGCCATGTGCAATAAGGCCGCCCATTGCAACTCTCTTTTTTTCTTTTCCTTTTGTTTTTTTTTTGTGTATTTCAGTGTACAATAAAGAATTAAATAAATAAATAGACGTAGTATCTACATACTGCTTAAATGAAACGTTCAGTTTCATTTTTATATCCCCAAAAGGAGTAACACCTCTGCAACGCTAAACACGACTACAATAAGCTAAGAATAGATTGCATGGAACATTGTATAATAAATTTGCCTTAGACGAACTTTTCATCAAAACAATAACTGTAAACTCAGTCTGGGGGAAGGACTTCAATTTGATGAATAGCCAAATAATTCAAGAGAGTTAATCATGCAGACGGAATCGCATCCCTTTGAAATTGGACCCTGCGTTGAAGCAAGTATAATTATTTCAGATTTATGTTTGCATATATTACATAAATGACACATTATTAAGACAAATTGGTCATTGACAAACTGGTAGAGATTTTATGGAAGTAGTTACCGACTTTTCATAAACATAGGGCGAATTAAGCAGACCGAATTTATGATAAAACAAAGTATTAAATTTTTAAAGGATACAAATTACTTACTTCTACTGGTATTTTTTCCTATTGATTGAGTTATTATTGATCGAATTTATTCTAGTTACTCCGAGAATTTATTAGCAGAGTCCTAATTCATATTTGAAATACTCTATGACTATATTCTTCACTAATATTATAAAGAGGAAAGATTTGTTTGTATTGAATGAGTTTAATGCATTTGTCCTTATTTGCAACTGAGTTCTTCATGAAGCAGTAAGAAAATGACGATAACAAATTGTTCCTGTAATGGAAATTGTTTAATAATTGTATGTGTACTTGGGTTTGTAATTCTACTCAACAATGAAGATATTTAAGCGCTTAGCAAGTTACGCAGTCGTCATGGACACTGACTGATGATTTTTTGAAGCTTTAAAGGATATATACGTCTACCTAGAAAGGTAAAAACCACCGTTATATAGAAGTATAGATTTAATTCCGGCTAAAAAGTGAGACCGACACTAAATTACTAAATACCGTACCATAATTAGTATGCAAACAGTATTCTGATTCTTATCCATGCTATAAGATATTATATTATTATGACTATGTACTCGTATTTTAACTTTAGTTAGGTTTAAAAGATGTAGTTAGGTTCTGAACTTCACGAATGGCTAATACTAAAGCTTCCAGGAGTACATAAACATGCAAGTGTTACACCGATTTGTTGGAAGCCGCAGCATTTTCTGGTACGGACAATAAGCTGCACGGGCGCATAAAATGTTCATTGGAGCAGGGTAAATTAATGTGTGTGGACCGATGCCGCGCAGAAGAGTGAGGGAACAGCGTTCCGTCAGTTTGAGATGGGTTCAGTACGTTGGAGCACATTTTCTCATTAGTCCGCCCATCGCTTTGCGATTCGGCGATGCGCGCTGGAATATTCTGTTTGTCGATAATACCTACTCTGGGTAACTTTGCAGTAATGAGTCCGTGACTGATCGAGATGATGGAATTAGTGTCGATAGAAAAGTAGCATGTAACTAATTTATTACTGTATTTCACACAACAATACCAGCTTTTATTATGTAATTCAGAATTTATATACGTTTAGAATTTATACGTGTTAATTGAGACCTCGTTTAGCAAAACTAAAAAGATGTTTTTCTAATGATCATTGTCCCTAACCACAATATCACAATGACCGAGATTTAAAGTTCAAACCGTATAAAAAGTTGTGTTATTACGAACTGAACTCTAATAAATACCACTTGTGCAGAATTATAGAACTCGTAGTAAAAGGAATTTAAGGCTGAATTATTTTATGTTATTACACTTTGTACGCAGAATCCAGAAACAATAAAAAACCTATTTTTTCTGATTTGAACGCTAAAGGGTTAACGAACAGATGGGCTACATTTCCGTATTCATTCATATAATAAACTAGCATTTAGATTAGTTAATGCGGAGAATTGCACACTGTGCAAGCTACGTTCACCCTGAGGGAATCCTTCTGTCCAGTTGCGGCAGTAAACTACTCCGTGCGCTAAGATTATTGGGTATCAGTGGAAAAGAAAAGCTAAAGCTCGTAACTAAGTACATCTTGATATTAATAAGGTTCCATGGATTAATGAACATACAGATCGGGAATAATAAAAGATATTCTGACAGTATTCTAGTTTCTTCTTATTCTTTAAATGCACAGCATAAAACTACAGCTGTATTGTATTATTTTTTTCTTTTTCTTCCTTCACTGACTAATATATTATAAAGAAACGATGAAAGACGCGTTTCATTCGAACATTGCAGTTGAGACTTACTTGGATTAGTATATCAAAGAGCTCTGATATGTTCACTGGAAAGTGTAAGATTATTTTGCTATAACAAACCATGCCGCTGCCAACTGATAGCCGTAATGTC
>PQWD01001504.1:0-26249 GCA_019425675.1 Leucinodes orbonalis | reverse complement strand
CCGTCCCCACCGGAGGGGCACGAGCCTACCGTGTAGGGTGGATTAGGCCTTAATCGTCCACGCGGGCCCAGTGCGGATTGGACGACTTCACGCACAATCTTTGAATTTCTTCGCAGGCGTGCATGAAGGTTTCCTCACGATGTTTTTCTTTACCATAAGAGCATCGGATAACGTACATATATTTTTGAAATTTGAAACCATGGTACGTGTGGGATTGCACCTAGCCCTTCCGGTAGGAAGTCGACAGTCCACACCATTGAGCCACCGACGCTCATTATATATAGTGTAATTAGAAATATTATAGGGATTCAATTTTATTAGTTTCTATATGTGTTCTTTAAGGTTACTTGCAATGTTTCAATGGACTGAATACCTAAAATATGAACATATTTGGCGCCCGGTTTTTTAAATAAAATTATGCAATTGAGGGAAATCGTTTTAAAGATCGTGTGATACCCATCCCATCTTAGGGTTCTAAAGTCAAATAAAACGGAACCTTATAGATAAAGTCACAGCCACTTTTCTCCAAAACAATAAGAATTATTTGTGATTGCTCACGTGGCAAAAAATAATAAGCAAATTAATTTTCCAACTGTACACACTCATAAATGAAGTGAACTGTCAAAAGATATAACTTTACGAGTAACATCTCGCGCTGCAAATGGAAATCCTGAACAACTGCTGATGCTTCGACACATAAATATGATGGTATTATTGTGTTGGATGCTGACAGCACGTGTTTATGTTGTACTTTATTGGAAGTTTTTAACAAACAGAGTATACAAAACGTGGTGTTCCGATAGCAAAAGTTAATTATTTGTTTATTTTAATTTCGTCAAACTCATTTGTTTGTTAAAATGCTAATAGTACTTGTTTAATGTTAGGTTTCACATAATGTTTTTCATAATTTTCACAACCATAAACCAACTATAATGTAATATAAGCACAAAAAGTGCATTTTTTTCTAGCGGATCTGAAATATAAAGCCATCAACCAGTGAGCCCTACGCAAAGGGTTTTGAGAGCCCTTTTAATTAATCTTTCAAACTTTATTTCTGGCATTTGACTTAGTAGACGCACACTATTTTGATTTCTCTCATTCCTAAGGTTGCCTGAAGAAATTGGCCCGACGTGCAATAAGGCCGCCCCATTGTTACTCTCTTTTTCTTTTCTTTTTGTTTTTTTTTTTTAGAATATTCAGATGTACAATAAAGAATTAAATAAATAAATAAGACGTAGTATCTAACATACGCTTAAATGAAACGTTCAGTCATTTTTATTATCCCCAAAAGGAGTAAACCTCTGCAACGCTAACACACTACATAAGACTAAGATAAGATTGCAAATGGAATCATTGTATAAAATTGCCCTAGACGAACTTTTCATCAAAACAATAACTGTGAACTTAGTCTGGGGAAGGACTTCAAGTTTGATGAATAGCCAAATAATTCAAGAGAGTTAATCATGCAGACGGAATCGCATCCTTTGAAATTGGACCCTGCGTTGAAGCAAGGTCTAATATTTCAGATTTATGTTTGCATCATATTACATAAATGACATTATTATTAAGACAAATTGGTCATTGACAAACTGGTAGAGATTTTTATGGAAGTAGTTACCCGACTTTTCATAACATAGGGCGAATTAGCAGACCGAATTTATGAAAAACAAAGTATTTAATTTTTAAAGGATACAAATTACTTACTTCTACTGGTATTTTTCCTATTGATGAGTATTATTGATCGAATTATTCTAGTTATCCAGAGAATTTATTAGCAGAGTCTAATTCAATTTGAAATACTCTAAATATAATTCTTCACTAATATTAAAAGAGGAAAGATTTGTTTGGTATTGAAATGGAGTTTAATGCATTTGTCTTATTTGCAACTGAGGTTCATCTCATGAAGCAGTAAGCAAATGACGATAAAAATTGTTCCTGTAATGGAAATTGTTTAATAACTTTAACGAGCTGATGATGATATAATAGGTCGGTAACAGTTCTTAAGATTTTTTATTGTGTCATATACAAAAACATAATAATAATACTTTTTTCTGAACCCAAGTGTTATACATAGTCATAAAATAGCAGATATATCACTTAGTTATGTGGATTCAGCACATCGACTTAACTAATCGAATTACCAATCACAACCGATATTTCCCTTAAAGACTGTACAGACGTTTCATCCTCTACGATGCAGATTGAAGCGAAACGTGTCATAAACTCGTACCTACGTTTTACTCCAGCTTGCAATTAGAGATCATTGACTCACAGCTTTGTTGTCTACTGTTTTAGTTTTACGGTAAATGGTGGTGGTGGCATCACGCAATATATTTATAAGGGCAAGAATTATATACCTACGAGTAGGTATGTGCTTTTATGATAATAATGCCACGATGATGTTTAGGAATTTTAATTTCACCTCTTTATACCGATGTCACTGTGATTACTGTTAGTAATTATAAAATTAATTTGATAATAGTTTTTATATATTTTTGATGTATGACTAAAATTAACGGAAGCTCTCGTAGGAGAGATCCCGACGATTTTGAAACATTATTTCTTGCTGCCCCGCTCCTATTGGTCTTAGCGTAATGATATAGTTTGACCTTCCTTCTTAAATAAGCTATAACACTGAAATAATAGACGACCCATCTGGTACAATGGCTAAAACGTCATCTCTTACACCAAGAGTTTCGGGTTCGATTCTCGGGCAGTACAAACATTCTTGTGCATGAACATGTGAATGATCAATACAAACATTGGTCTGGGTATATTGTATGTATTAATAAAAAAATATATACGTATGTTTATCCGCTGTTTACTATCCACGTTACATGCTTATGCTTAGTTTGGCGCTAGATGGCGCTGTATGAATGTCAGTGGATATTTTTTAATTTATGATTTTTTAAATCAGACTAGAGGGTTCTGAAATTAGCTCGTTCAAACAAACAAACACTTCGGCTTTATAATATTTGTATAGATAGCTAATATTTTGCAATTAATTAGTAGATTTTTTAAAAAGTATGTTATCCTATTTAGATAATCTGTTCTTTGAACTGTTTTAACTTTACTCATGAAGGCGCCTGCAGCCGTGATCTAAATATTGATAATACTAATGATATTGTTACAATTTAGACTCTATGGCTTAACGTTAAGGTAGCAGTTACCATCATATGTAAATGATTAATCGTCCTGCAAGGATGCAGTCCAGACGTCGAGTAGTGACGCGGCCGGACACTCATTGTTGTAACACAGATTAATTATTGCATTCTAATTATTCCCTGGAATCGGTAAGCTCTTGTGACGTAACACCATTTTTCCTGGCTGAAATATTCACTAGTTACCAGTGTATGCAAATAAAGTTTCCATAAATGCACCCATTGTTCGGAATTCTCCGTAATATTTTTCCTTATTATTATTTTTCCCCGTTTATTTATTATGATTAATTAGAGGTACATAAAAATCGTGTTGATTAATGATGATTAGGAATAATAATTTGCAGATGTTTGGTGAAAAGTAACAAGGTTAGTTAGTAGGTAGTTACAGCGAGATTAAACTGTATAATTAATTGGTAGGAAATATTTATATCACTATTATTTTTATTATACAAGCTGTAAAATTCAGCATACATTTTAATATTTGCAGGAGTGATATATAAGTTCTATAAAGAATTTAAAAAACAAAATTATTATTTAATTTTAGTTCATTATTAGTTATTACATATATGTTTATTTTGTCATTAAAAAAAGATAAAATATATCTAAAAAGGGGCGTTACTCAGTAGTAAAAAATACAATGAACTTTATTTTTATTTAGCACGTCTCACTAATCGCCCCCTTTTAACCAGAACTTTCCATAGACCACATCAAGACCGTTAATTGAACAATGCGATTTATTCACGTCGCTACAGCGAAAGGGAATGCAAACGCTTTCGTTTGCACCGCATGCCACTTGCAACAATGGTGACATAAAAAATGCAAAGGAATTATGCAGGCAATAAATAATTTTAAAGTGACCATTCGGCGGTGCTGGCGAGGGATTTGCGCGGTCGTGACGTGAAAATTAAATTTATTATGACTCACATACGACACTTTGAAAGCGCAATAAATTGTGCACTGTGACCGAATTGCCGACAAAATGGTTATTGAAAATAATGAGAATGTTTTAATTAATGGCAACTTTTTTATTTTGTTGCATTGTCAGTAACGGACCGATGACCGAAAAAATTGCGCTGTCTTTCTTAGGAAAAGTTGTTGAAAACTTTTTGTACAGCGATTGTAATCTCAAACCGAACAGAAACCCTGTAACCAAATTCCGTGAAATTCTCTCAATGAACGCGACCTCACGCGTTATAACTTCGCAATGAATATTATTAAATTAATTAAACCTTTGTTTGAAAAGATTTAGCCACCCCATCGCCTCGCATCAGGACCGAGACGCGTAAGCTACATAAAAGCACAAAATTAAACAGTCGAATTAGGAGCAAAGCTTTTGTCAACTTTGTAAATTAGTTCCATCTTTATTTGTTGCGGTTGGCTTTCTTCACGTTGTTTAAAATAATGTATTTTGATACACTGACTTTAAGCAATGATCGATCTTAGGGATAGTTTTGATATGAATCAGTCTTCAGATAACAACACGACTAAAACATGACATAAGAGTTGCTTAAACATATAAAAATGATGAGTAATTATGTAAGTTAATTGCTATGGAGAGCTGATCTCTCCATAACACCTTAAGGCGCCAGGCACAATAGATTTTCTATTGCGTTTGGAATCCTAGCGTTTAATGGGTTAACTCGCGTGACTATTGACCGTCTAAAAAAAGCATACTTTTTAGGTATATCAGTAGATTCGAATTAATGAATGTATTTAAACGTTTTAATAAGAAAAGAACACCGCCCAGAACATTCGCAATTCTAAAAATTTTACTTCATAAAAAGGAAAGTTTTTCCACCATCAGTCGATTTTCCGAGTGGCTTAGCGCGATGCTACATCAAACGAATGAAAATAAAATAGATTATACTGGCGGGCTCGCTCCTCAGGGATTGCACAGGACACAGGTTGAAAAAGTGCGCAGGGTTACCAACTGAAAAAAAAGAAGATATTTTTTGCGCCCAAACTTACACTGAATTTTAACGAGCGATATTGTATTTTAACTGTCCATATTTCAAGTTTTACAATTAAGCTTATTAAATATTTTTTAATTTACATGCACATATAAAAAGAGGGTCTCAAAGACCTTTAAAGATAATAAGTAAAACATAACCATTAAGACTGATGTGTGATGACGGTTAACTTTGAGTGTAGTCTCGCTTGTTTACGCGGCCGATGAGATGAGAGACCTCTACATCCATCAACCTTACGCTTGTTTCACATTAATAAATATTTTGATTTATGCTTATCGTTTTAGGGCAGATCTACCTTTAATCTGGCCTATTGAATATGATAAAACTGTCCTAGTTACCCGTTTCACTAAGCTGAAATGGCAAATGACAAGCTCATATAGCCCAAAGAACTGATGGCCGATGAGGTAGAAATGTTCTTGAGTTCATGTTAGGATAATTAGTAAAGTCAACCCTGTACGGGCGCCTGGAAGACGGCTGACTCATCCGGCCTCATTTGCAGGACGCCTGACGATTCCCCTACACGTTACCGTATCACACTGTGTTTATATGAACATTAGCACTGAAAAAACGCATTTATAACTCACAAGATAAGGACCAATGGAATCTTTCGAACATAGGTAAATTATATGCAATTATTTTACAAAATTGTAAAAACAGCAGCTAATGTTTACGCTGTCTGCATTGTAAAACGGTCATCATGCGATTAATGCGATGATAATCAATTGTAGTGTAATCAAGATAAAGATACTGTTACCTGTTAAGGGATAGATCTGTAAGCAAAAATAAGATATAAGAGAAAAGTTTCATCATACTCGTATACAATATAGAGTATATTTTTATTTTATAAAGTTTGTTATTGACGTTTATAAAAGTTTTAACATTGCGCTTGTTTATATCTGTTGATCAAACCTTTTCGGATACACATATACTTTAGTTCTCGATTTTAGTTACAGAGCACATCTCTAGTTGTTCAATAGTGTCCGATGATAGGCATATTTTACAAAATAAAATTACAAGTAGTTACGTCGTACGTGGTTTAAAGAAAAGAGTTCGATTAAAAAGGGTTTTCTTGTTTGATTTACTTTTAAAAAACACATTTAGGTAGATATCACCTGGTGCTAAAAGTGAAAAGTGTGGAATAAAAAAACCTGCAGTCCCGAGAAGGGCACATAGTAAGGTTGCTTATTGTTAACCTAAAGATAGTAAGTTAGGTACAGCATCCAGTAATTATACATAATACTTGATCTGCCCGTGGTGCGTACTGCCGAACATCCCATGACTAGAACGTAGCTTTGGGTAAACTGATCAGTCAATTTTTATTAAATTTAGGTCAACTATATTTTGAAGCTTGGGTTATATTTATAGAAGTATATTACTCCTAAGTGCAAATGTAGTCGTCGAACGAATGAATCTAATGTAACGTCAATAACGCCATCACAATTAAGCTTTAAATTAATGACGAATAAGACCAATGGGAAATAACTATGAATTGCTTAACCTGTATAAACTAAAAAAAGAAACAAAAAAGTGTAAAAAGTAAGAACACTTTTGACAACTCAGCGGGCGGGCTTCATACAGTTCCACACACGTGCGAACCAAAGACTAATAATTCGTTTGAAAAGTAACCTTAAATCTTTGTTTCAAAGATTATATTATCAAAGCACACTATTAGAGGCAACTGCAGCATACGCCCGTGATCAGAATTCGAACGGTTAGTTGATTTTATCATGTCACATGGTCTCTCCTTTAACATGAGTTATTATTACAGTTACAACAAAATGATAGATTTTTCATTATGGCTTTGAGTTAGTCTCACGTACGGCCATAGCCATAAAAAGTATTTTTTCTATGAAAACACTTATAATATTTAACAAAATGAATGAAAACTGACACATTATAAATGAAGCCTTTTGCCTATTATTTTCAGGAAAAGAGGTCCTCTTGAGAGCACTTGAGGTGACGGTTTTTTATTGCTCATCTATCTCTCTTCAATCTATTGCAGTGCACTGCTGGGCATAGGTCTCCCCCTTTTTGCGTCAGATATCTCGCTCCTCCGATTTCACATTCACTGTTAAGAAATTAACGTTCGGTTTTGTATAAAATCTTCATTTTATTGAGCTCCATTACACAAGGTATCCACAGTAATTCGTGACCGACAAACATTTACTAAATTTTGTAAGGTGATCAAAAAATCTAAAGTCATCAGTATTATCGTATGACTAGGGGTGAGAAATTCACGATATACCGCATACGAATACGTGTGAATAAGTTCCTATTGTAATAAAATATGAATTATAACTTTGTTAATATAGTGAGCTTCCCAAAACCCTGAAACCCAAACTCGCATGAGCACTTCATGTAAAATCATTTTTTCTTTCAAACCACCGTAAAGACTGTCTCTAATTGATTTTAGTAAATAGAAATAACTGCAACCAAATGTTTATATAGAAGCCCTTTGCTATCCGATCACACCCTTGTCACTCGACGTATCTACTCGAGTGGGGAGCTAGTAGACATTTGTATGGCTTCCAGTACCTTGGCTGTGATGTTTAAGTGTTCTATAAATATTTGTATCATTGATAGTTATATTGCAGTACATCTTTGATTTACTACAATACAAGGTGGGGTGTTGCCACTTTGCATTGTGATTTAATTGAAAAGAAAACGTCTTTCGTCTGGGGTCTTCCATTGATGGTGTAGCGCCTGGTGAGTTCGGTTGGCAGTCGCACAATCAAGCAGCAATGGTTGGTCGTCGGATCAGCGTGAGCTCATTGTGTCCCCACTAGTATTGCCAGGTCCGATAGGTTTTAAGCTTGCAGATCGGGACAGGTAACAATAAAAAATGTTGATGTGACGCTGATGGCGTGCCATTTTGAATTTGACAGTGATGAAATTTGTAGAAGTTACGTAGCGTAAATTTTTTTTTTATGAAAAAGCTGAGTTTCTTCTTAATTAATCGGGACATTTAAACGAACGGGACGCATCCTCAGACCCCTAAAAATTGGGACTTCTCGTGCAAATCGGGACACCTGGCAACACTAGTCCCCACCGAGGGTCACGAGCCGTAAAGGGTGTATAGGCCTTAGTCGTTCACGCGGCTCCAGTGCGGATTGGCCGACTTCACAACCTTTGAATCTCTTCGTAGGTGTGTGCAGTTCCCTCACGATGTTTTCCGTCCGTAAGAGCGTCGAATTAACGTACATACAATTACGAAAATTCGAAAAGACATTGGTACGTGGCTGGATTTGAACCTGCACCCTCCAGATCGAAAGGCTTAAGAATAGTCCACACGAATAAGCCTATACTGAGGGTTGTAGTTGTACTGTCTTCATATTGTATTATAATGGTTGAACAATATATTAGTTACGTTAAGTTTTCAAATTACATCTTCAAATATATAAAACGTACGAATAAAGATGCCGATGTTTTCGCAGCCATTAAATTGCACTCGAACACTGGTGCTTTTTCATTTATTGCTTTTTATCGAGTCAGTGAACTTGGTTAACCCGAATTGTATGTCTGTACACTGTCCGCAACATTAATCAGCAACAAACAGCGAAGGGACACTAATTTCACTGAATAAGAAGATACAGAGCGGTCACTAAATCGGTTGGTAGGTACAAACATCGAATAACTTTGTTAAACTGGCGCGTACAGTTCAAAGTATGGTTACAAAAATAATTATCTACTAGCCAGCCAGCCAGCAGATCACTGCTTTAAATAAGCTCAACTAAATAGTATAAAATGCGTTTTGACAAGGCATAAAAGAGCTTGTATGAAAAGATTGATGGATGTGATTGAAGCTAGGGAAGTATGTCAGGACCGTGCAAAGTGGCGTTTCATCATCTCTGCCTACCCTTCTGGGACCAAGGCGTGAGCTTTATTTATTTATTTATTTATTTACTAGAGCCTCTCTGTTTATAAAGCAGGATGTACCGTGTGAAGATGAGTTTGACCTTGGTTTATGGGAATGGTTCTTCTGAAATTCATCAATATCTGTGTATATGTCTTTTGGAGATACAAAAAGAAAGTGTCATGAAAACAGTTAACACGGTTAGCTGTTAACATTATCATATCATGTTCATCAAGGGTTTTAATTTAACACGAAATATGCACCTTTCTATATCATCAGAGTGTTTTAGGTTCAATCATATTATTGTATGAACAGATACAAATATCCGTGATTAGGAAAAAAATATCATAAAATGTAAAACAAAAGAAAAATAAATTCTACTTTATTTTTATACAGTGCACTTACGTTTACGCACAGTTGTTGTGTAAACGATAGTTACCTTCTGCGTACTAATCTTTGGCAATATATCCAACGACTACATCAATTTATAGCGTTGCCCTGACAAACTCCAGTAGACGATTAATAGTTAAGATAAACTGCAGTTGGCGATTTCAATGAATGTGCCGTGGAGTGACGTGCTCGGCGACAATCAGACAGCAACTATCGATGGACTCTCGCTGTAATTAGTTACAGTAATAATTAAGTGAAGTTATAATTAAATACGCAGTTTGTTTGAAGACGCGTAGACTTTCTCGCTGAGTCATTGAGCTCTTAAGCCTAGCAAGGGAACCAAACATCCGATAAACTAACTTTTCTTTGTAAATTCAAACATATTTTACATACTAAACAACCGGACTAATATAAACAGATATTGTCATATGTATTATTAATTTTCTCATTCAACATAGCTCCAATGCGAAACCTTTGATGCATTAGCTGACTTATTAACTATCGCACTACATCTGTATAAATCTGTATGTTAACTGACAAATTTCCTCCCTCCTTTTTAAAAATCCTTCGTACGTTGAATGCTCGAAAAAGGCGTCTGTCAATATATATTCAATAGTGTGCTGTGCGATCTCTTAACAGCCGAAGACCTACTCAAGGCAGAATGAAACAGACAATCGAACCCGTCGATTTAATGCTAATTGCATACATGTGTCATCCTAATGGTTTATTAAAACGCGACTTCACCGCTTTGGGCAACTTATAATTAACTGCGTCAAATCATTTCTGGGAACCCGTCCTCGCTTGCGAGTTCCCTGTGTGCACAATAGCCTTGTCAGGCGCCAAGGCGCTTAGGTTCTGCGACCTCAGACCATGGCTGCCAATACTGGCCTGCAATTAAAGGGTGTCTAACCAACAAATTGTTTATTATTTTTTTTAAAACAAGAATTATTTTATTATTTTTACTGTCGTATGTCGTATACATAAATATATAAATAAAAACTATGCAAAACATTTCTGGGAAACCGTCCGAACCGTTGGTTCGAAATGGAACTCAAATGTGAGTTCCATTTCGAACCAAGCCTCCAAGGGTAGACGGTACGATTTTATGATAACCAGTGTTATATGGCTGGCAATCCAGACTGTTTATACTTATAATGATTAAATCGCATTGCCTCGTGGAAAAATAACGCGATGTATTTCGCTCAGTGATTGAGATTTTTCCGGTGGCCCAAGAACATACCAATACATTTCCACAATGTAATAGTCGATAACATAACTGTTCCTCCTTCGGATCTACTTGCAAGTTGCGGGTGCGGGTGATGTCGCTCAGTGATTGAGATTTTTCCGGTGGCCCAAGAACATCCTGCCTAATACATTTCCCTCAATTTAATAGTCGATAATATACCCGTTCCTCCTTCGGATCTACTTGCAAGTTGCGGGTAGCGGGTGATGTGTTTGCCAAAAAAGTCGGCTTGCAACGAAAAGGAGTCTAACACAAAATATTAAGTATTTCAAAATTTGTTTAAATCGAAATTCATGTTTGATTCTTTCATAAGCATCAAATTTCTTTAAAATCTTTTCCGATAAAAATAATTTTCAACATTTTTAAATTATTAAAAGTACTGAGCCTGCGTGGACGACTAGGGCTTATACACTCTTTACGGGTAGGCTCGTACCTCTCGGTGCGGACGTTTAATGAGTTGATGATGATGATGAAAGTGTATAAGTTGTGCTGTGGTGTCATGATGTCATAGTAAGTAATTGTACAAAACATCACTTCTCCGTTGATATGTCAAGTATCGTGCCAATATGCAGTCGGTCGTTGACTCGCCTGCCACAAATTCAGCTGTCCTAATTAGACATTTTCCAAGTCATTAATGACCAGTTGAGAATTGGATGAACAATACATGTGAAATAAATAAGTTATCTATCAATTCATCTTTTGACTAAATATTCGTTATCTATAAAATTTATTAATTTACAAAGCTTTTAAATAATATTATAATGTCGCAGTTCAGAAGCTCGTTCATTCATAAGTCGAGAAACTCGGTAAACGGTTGTTCATCATCATCAGGTCATCATACGTCCCCACCGAGGGGCACGAGCCTATCCGTAAATATATAGGCCTTAGTCGTCCACGCGGGCCCAGTGAGGATTGGCCGAATATACGCACCTTGAATTTCTTCGTATTCCTCACGTTTGGTTTCCTTATGATGTTTTCCTTCACCGTAAGAGCGGCGGAAAACGTACTATAATTTCGAAAATACATTGGTACGTGGTAGGACCCCTCCAGATCTGAAAGCAACAGTCCACACCAATGTGCCACCGACGCTAACGGTAATTCGTTCTCCGTAAATGTTATTGACGGTATTAACGTCCGTATTAATCGACGTAGTACGTAGAATTTATTATATTATCTGTGGAACTACATAGATTCCGAGCCATTTCAATGGCCATTTCATAATAGGGATGATGACCAATNTTTTTCTGCTATGTTATCGATGAACCGCTTAATAATAGAAAAATTGGTAAGGTTTCCCAATCCTAAAAACATATTCATGGACTTTCATAAAAACGCTTCATACAAATGGCTACTTAATTATGGCATCACGCCTTTGTAGTTAGTGATGAATTTTGTACTACAACTGTATTTAATGATGCGTTTATTAAAATGGTTTCATAGCAAAATTTGATTTAAATTGTATGTGTTATTCTTTGATTTAAATATTTTGTCAATTAATGTATTTTAAAAATGGACTTGCCCACCTAAATTTAAAGACCAATAAATTAATTAAAACATGAGTTTTCGAGCTTAGAGTTAGCACATCGTTATTTTTAACACAGATTTGTAAAAGTATGAAATATTTCGTACGATTCCAAGACCCAGTCGTCATGCCTATTGGCGATATATTTATTTAACACGGCACCTTACTGCACCACGTCATAACTTCCTGCCACTTGTCTACCAATTGTATTGAGTCGCAGCGACCTTGATGTCAACGGTTTGGCGACCTCCGCCATATGATCGCGAACACGGTCGTCGCCCCCGAGTTTGCTTAACAAATTTAAACACCGTGATGTTGCTGACCTAATTCGGGAAGAGGCATATTATTGTTGACCGACGCATCGAGAATAGGAATGCTTCAGGAAGTGCTTCGTGGGAATTTTAGCTATTTGGGCGGCAGATTTTGTATTATTCAACGGTTTACATTTTTCTCTTTTTAAAGATTTTTTATTCACTATGTGCGAAGTAGGGCTAGGTATACTATTACCTTTTTTTTAAATATTTTAGTAACCGTCTTAAGTACTGGATAAATATGTTGAGCTTAATTAAAATAAAGAAATCTGTTTTCCACTAGAAACATTCACAAGGAAATATCGACGACGAACCATGCGGTGTAGTGGTCGAGACGTCATCTACTACAGCGAGGCTTCCGGGTTCGATTCCACATTTTAATTTTTACAAACATTTGTGTGCATAAACATGTCTACGAGTATATTCGAGTACATTACACGAACCTTAAATATTATAAATTTTAGAAAAAAAATCTTTATAAATGTATGTTCAAATACCAATATTAGGATATGTATGTGTATATATGTCTGTATCATAATATGAGGTCGATATTATATACCCCTTCTTATTTAATGAATTAACTACTTTTACTTAAAAAACTGAGGTGTATAGAAATTAAAGTATTCGTAAAAAGTCATTGTAATAAACTTTATAAAGACATGTAAACTGCTTCTAAAAATGCCTTTTTTTCATGTCCTTACATTTTAGCCGATGCAGCAATATTTTTTTGTAAATATATTGAAACCAGTACGATCACAATACTGGCAAAAGAATCTAAGGTGATATCATGAAACGCCATGTAAGCAAGGAAGTCTGGCCTGCCCTCGGCGAAAGCGGCGAGTTCCAAATATTGGCTCAAAGTAAACACTAATATCGAGCTCAGGAGCCATAAACTGCGATATTGCAACATTATGGTATACTTTTTACGGGTTTCCAAAGAACCGTTTTATATTTATTACTTCAATAAGTTACATTAGCATCGGAATTGATATATCCTTAAGCGCTCTCGTAAGCCGTTGTTTATTGCTAACGTATGGATTAACGTCGACTTTGTTTACCATTCGCATTTTATTATAACAGCTACTGACTGATCCTGAATAAGGTTAAAGGATGTTTATTGGCTATTTTCTGGTCTGTCATTGTATAATCGTGTGATATATTAAAACTAACATACTTTTTTTTTATTAATAAAATTACATCTCCAGACTCATTGTCCGTACTCTTTTTAGTTTAAGATTATTTTGTAATTTAATTATTATAATATTATGTTAGTGCTCCGCGCATGGGGCAAAAGAATTGGTTAAAGGGGGAATGGGATAACAGTCAGAATTAAAATAACTAAATATTTACATTAGGTAAAGTAGGGGGGTGAATAATTTAAAATAAAGGGAATAAATAACATCATAAATACTCTCTCTCTCTCTGTTTTATACTTTATCATAACATACTTTATCATGGGATTAAGAACTCCAACAATATTCTATTTACCAATTAATAAATACTGACAACGTATGAGTTACGTAAGTAGTGGTGGATAAGCAATGAGATTTTAAAGTTATATTAATATTTTTTTAAATATGCTTTTTTTATATTTTTAATCGGTGATTATATATACCGTAATGGAGAAAATGTAAATTTGAATGACTAAATACTAGCTTAGCCGTCTGTTTAGATATTTTAAAGGGAAATTAGTTGCCTCATTAGTGTCGTAAATTCATACTTTTTATTACGAAAGCCATTACTAAAGTTAATAAATGTATCACAAAGACCCGGCATCTTTAACAGCTGAATCGATAATAGTAACGTGAATCAACCTCCTTGTATGTGCAACGACTGTTATGGCAACTCGACTGCACCTTAACAGTGCACAAAGAAGTATATCGATAAATTAAAAATAACAAGCAACTAACGTTCGTAGTCGGGAAACACGAGTGACCTCGCGTGTAAAGTCTCTTTGTTCCCAGTATTAATACGTTGACGATAATTAGTATCCCTGTTTTCAAAGTCTCGGTTTATTTAGCGTCATGCAACGTTGTTTTAATGTTAGTTCTGTGACGACAGATTTCTAATTAATTCGCCACATTTTCCCTTTTAACGAAACTGAAACCGGAACGTGCTTATAAAATATAAGCACCTTGTTTATGTTTATACATAATATATGATTCTACCTTATATAACTATATAATAGAAATTCATTGATGTCGTAAAAGTTCAGTTGTAAACGTAGCTTTATATTCTCCTAACTTTCGTTTCGTACTCTGTTTAGGTAAATGTTTTAATATCTGGTACTAGCTTTAAAACAGGCAGATGTACTCGATTTCTACAAATATATATTTTTACAAGGGAATTTATAAGGAATTTACCTCAGAATAAATTCGAAGTTGCTTTAAAAAGCTTGACGGGACGCGTGTACAAAAGTTCTGTAAGGGACCCAGAACACCTCCCTAGGGCACACCTTAATTGTGTCACAGTCCCTTTAAGGGACTAGCGGAGTTTACTTAAGGTCGGTGCTTGGCTACAAATCGAATAGGTCAATGCACCGGGCTTGTATATAAAAAGGCTTTTATCTGATAAGGTCGCTTGGTACTAAAATGCTTTGCTAGCTAGACTTATTCAAGGAAGACAATTCCTATATCACAAATTGGTAAAGTAAAAACGGATAAATCCATATAATGTTTGGTTCGAGTGTCTAGTTAGATTTTAGAAATGTTAAAACATTATTATGATGAGGATACTTTTGCATCATATCTTATAATCAGATATTGCTAATAAACGATTTTTATTGTTTGTCATCTACCAAGTATATTAAGCCCTGCTTTGGTTTTACAATCAATTTAATCATACTTCATCATCAAATAGATAGCTGTTCTACGTTTGAACACAGAAGCCAGCAAAGTAAAAAGGTATTTTCACTAAACTATTTTTATTCGAAGGATTTTTTTTAATGTGAAATGTTATTTAGTAAACTCAAATTAAATATCGTAAAACTTAGGATCGAAAAACTTGCGAAAATATGATGAGTATCTCTTCTATACTTCAAGCTTCGACTTAACATAAATTAATAAGTAACAAATTTAACACAATTTATGAAACGTATATATTCAAAAATTTAAAGCCCTAGAAGACATAAAAAACTTTACAGACAGCGAACAAGCTGTGATAATCTTGTAAAAAGATACTTCAAGTATAACGTGAGTAATATTATTCGAATAGCTGTCGCTATTTTGTAAAAGGGCGCGCTATTCAATGTCAGGTCAAAAACAGTCTTGTTTGTTTAAATATGTTTAACTAGATTAAAATATACTGATTTATATTTATTTAACTACAAAATTTACTTGATCATAAGGTTGTATGCCATATGATGTATATAACATTGTGTCATGTAATACGATACCTTAACATTATTACTATGACGATATCTCACTGTAGAGAAAAGAGCTAATAAAGGTCTTTTTCGGGCTGAAGGGTGAGAGAGAAGTAAAAATGATAACATCTATACACTGTGATAATTATCTTAGAATCACTGATAAGCAACCCTGACTTTCGACACTTAAAGCATACGCCACTTATCTCATGGGTTAAAGTTTAACTATTGAATCTCGCATTTCGTTTACATGTTTCGGCTGTTTTGGTTGTTATTCCTAATCTTTACAAGAAGGTCTCATTATGCAAATACATATCTTCAAATACGTAGCTTCTCGAATCAAACTCAAACTCATGTTGTATAAGTACATTATATATTTGATGCTGCCTGCCTTATGATCCCTATTTTCGCGGGAGAAGATATTATTAAACACTTACTAGCAATTAATAAACATTGTTTTACTTGAACAACATCCATATCTACGAATTAATTCTAACTAATGTAATGTTTAATTCATTAATTTATATAGTTTAAGTTAATTCACACATTCCATAATCTAGGGTATGTGTTTTCCATGTTTTTCCTTATTATATACGTGCATTAAATAAACTATTAATTTGCAAATAGACTGGCTAAAAATAAATAAGTCGAATCTGGCTGCGATCTTCTCTAAATGGTAAATGGCGGTTCTAACAAAGGCCTAGATCTGGAGAATGCCCTATTAAGCATCGATCTTCATATAGTACTTCGCTTATCATGCAGGCACGTGGCATTATTAAATTACGCGATCGTTATTCAATTAACGTCTGTGTTTTGTGATACATTATTAATATTTCCTTTATTGTTCCATAATTATTCATGGTATTTATTGCTAGATCAATTCATTCAAAAGGATGGCGAAGGGATCACCAGGTTTGTCTCTTAATGTATTTGTTTATTGCTTGAACATTGAAGAAGTAACATAGGTACATAATTGCCTTTTTTGCACGGGGTTTTGTGCTTTATTTTTTAATAAGATCGAAAAAATACGGAATAGACGACATATTATTTTTATTTTCATTGTTAAATCATTTATATCTAGGGCCCAACTGCAGGCCGCAGTCCTTCCAATGTTGAAAATGGGATCTCTTCCCATGCAGGCCATATGCAGCATAACGTAACAGCTTGGGCTGAGAGCCATCTGCGCTCACCAATTATCCGGTGAAGCTGTAAGGGCCACCGGCGGACAAGAGCGATAAGTTATTCCGAATAAAAACAGACTCTACCCAAGCACGAAGGCACTCCTGATAATATTTCTTGGTCATTCAACTAACAACCAATCACTGCAATACTCGTAGTTAGTTGAGATTGAATCCTTAGAAACATAAAGACACATACATAATACTACAAAGAAATATACATAGTTGGAAAGATTGGTGTCGTGACGAGTGCGCTTGGACACACGCCGTGTGCATACTCAATGCACGCGTGAGAAATGCAATCCGTGATTCTTTACAACTGTACTTTAAAATTAAAATTGACTTCGTATCACCTGTTAACATAATGTCAGTTCTTTTCTACCTCTCTCTCCTAACGCAGTGCACTGCTGGGCGTAGGTCTCTCCCAATTAGCGCCAATTATCTAGGTCCTTCGCTTTGCTCATTCAGCCTTTACCAGAGACCTTTCACAAATCGTCGATCCATTGGGCAAGAAGATGGCCGACCCTTCACATGCTAAGACGTGGTCTACACTTCAGAACTCGTCTGCTCTAAAAGTAAACCACATAGCTATGTCCCTGGCATTTTGTTTACAGTTAATACTGGCCACACTGCGGATATCATCACTCTGTGATTCATTGATTATAAAAATAAATTATAAATATAAAAGAGGCGTAGGCCGTTCCCCAACCAGATGAACTCTTGGATTCATAGCTAGAGATCGGTCCGTGTGGAAGTCTTCAGGATAGGTCTACGTTCAGCAGTGGATATATTGGTTGAGATGTTAGGCTGTCAAGATGATGATTATGACATATATTTGTAATTCACACATTAAAGTGCATTCAGCTTAACAACCAGCAAAACTTGGCGACCTACGAACACGCTCTGGACCAGCATGTTATGGTTTTATTAATGTCTTTCCTTCAATAATACAATTGTTGATTCCATATGTTTGTTTCAACAGTGCATTCGTCTTGGACAGGCGTTACACTTACCACTAGGTGAACGCACTGATCGTCCTGAACTGTATAACATTAATAATCTAGTCAATTAAAATTCTTAGTGCATAAGACATACTTAAGTGCTATTGATCCCGCTATGAACAAACCTTTTATAAATTTATCGTTATTAGCCGTTAAGAAAATCTAATGCAACATCTGAAGCCATTAATCGACACATAATCTAGAGTGGAACGAAATACATAGCTCACTTCCAGCTACGGGCGGGCACTTGAAATGCTGGTCATTCGCCACACCAACATCTCGCTAGAAACTCGATAGCGATCGAATTCCTACTAGGTACTACCTAACTCGTGACGAATTCATCATTACTGGGAGTAATGCCAGGTTCTTCGGGGTAGAACCAGTGGAATCAGACAAATGGATAAGGAAGGAATTTAATATTAAGGGAGCAATAATGAATTAAACTAAGACACGGTTATTTCTTACTTAGATAAGAAAAGAAAAAAAAAAAACTCTATTTTATTGTAACGTACTTAAAAGCTAAGTTAGGAAATAAATAAGCTTATAAGTTAAAATTGTCAAAATCACGTAATTTTTTCGCACACCCGTGCGAAGTGTTACTAGACTTATAGTACAAAGTGTATGTACATGACATTGGTCAGCAAGGAACTAATTGGTCAACTCAGGAAAACTTATATTGTAATTATGAATGTATAATAACGTGCTTGTCTTTATCCGCGTTTGATATAAGGGCATTGCTCTGTTATTTATATATAAGTCCTCACGTATATCCACATAATATTTTAGAACAATATTAGAGATAAACACGCTGAATTACCCACGTGTGACAGGATGATTATTAGGTCGTAGGTGCGCAGGACAGGAGCTCGCTCACCTGATGGTAAGTGATACGGCTGACCATGAAAAAAGCAGTGTTGATAGAAATCAATAGCAGTAGAAAGTCATTCGTTTCCGTCACAGTGCTCTGCGTCCTTTACCCGAGAAGACAGATGTTAGGTCACATAGACCCGGTAAATTTACAAGTTACAGTGCCCTCATCCCGAAACACGAAAAGTGCAAAATACTCCTATTTCACACGATATCTGGTACTGCGGTGGAACCTACTCAGACGACTCAGTATCGCGTCTACGACCTAGTCACGTGGACTCATGCTACTGTATAGAAGGTTTAATGAGAGAATACTGCTACCAGTTTAAATCGAAATGATTGGCCCTAAGCCGATTTTAGCAGTACTCGCGGGTAGGGTAGGGGTGATTTGACTTTTCCACCCGCACCGTATTATAATATTTATTAAATGTTTACTAAAACAGTAGGTGGTCCTACTAACCCTTTCAAGGATGATTGAATTAATCCTCCAATAAGCCGTAGTCTCAAACTGTGAGTAGTTACAGTTTAATGTTGATTGAATGTCAGTTAATAGGTCAACTAGTCACCATTCGTCATCCGGCGCTAACATCTGTTCGTAGATGATTCTGACATAATGAGCGGCAATGTGCTTCGGGTGAAATTATGTTTGAAAGCTCAATGAAAGTATGTAGATTGAACTTTGGGCTTTATGGTACAGTTTTAGAAACTATTTTGGCGGGGCTGTGGGTGATTTTAAATAATATCACATCTCGTCTGGTTACATTAAAATAACCACTTTTAATTACATGCTTTTAAATACATAATATATCTACGGTTGATATAGGTCCGAGTAATACGAAAGTATATTATATTATATGTGATACAACCCTTTTTTTGAAAATTTTGTCATGAACGTTGGACTGTTTCCGACGAGACGTTTAATTTATTGTTGATCTAAACCCACTGTTTTTGTAATAAACTGTTCATTTAGCCGGGTACAGTTATTTTTTTATTACTGTATTAATTCGAAGGAAGATAAAGTTTGACAACCATTATTTTAGTTTTACAGATGCTAATTAAATTTATCATATTTAAATGGTCTGTGTATGGGTGTGTATATTATTTATACATACGTAGATATGGCACGGTCTTGCTCTTCGAGATTAGAGCAAGACCTCAATAAACGGACAAATAAAACAAATTTCTAGTTTTTTAATAAAACATACAAATGCTTGTAATTAAGTAACCGGAATTAAATCACATTCCATAGTATTAATCTCTCCAACCAGTACATCAAACTTTTTATAAGTCGAATAACATCACAATGTCCTAAAATAAAACTCATTTCTCTCCTGAATAAAATTGAGGATTATGTAAATGTATTTCAAAAGTTCATGTGTCATCATTACTTCAAATCCCCTTCATAAATAATTTATAATTGTATCAACACGAGAATAACGTTCGATGACAGCATATGGTAAGGGGTGCGGTGACATAAGAGCATTTACCATAGATAAACATAGACTGGATGTCGCTTAATATGAAAAATCAAATAGTAATATTATTATAATGTACTAAAGTAATAATCAAAGACAGCACTCTTGGTTGTAAGTGGCGACTGTGTTTTGTAGGTGTATAGTTGCTAGCATTGAACGTAAGATTAAGAACTTAAGAATGTATTTTGTTTTGTAATTAAGTCTTGCACATATAAATACCAGCGGTTTTGAGAGTTCATCCTATATATATAGTGTCTGTCTTGTCTAAGCGAAACACAACTATACCAAAAGTCTCAGCTGATATATAAATTAAGTTACCATAAACGAATGGTACTGATTGTCTTCATATTCATTATTTTATTGAAATTTGCTCTACAACTAGTTGCGACATCTATTCAACTATATCTGTGCAGCCACCCCCTGTGCGCCTTGTATGATGCATCATTAGAGGGACGTGTGGGCGGCATGGTAATGACATGGCCGAAATGACGATGCCAGTCGGTGGTCAGTGCTGTAATGAAAATTGATTGACTATTAGAATCATGATGATGAGTATCTTAATTAACAGACAAAATTAAAAAATAATACAAATTACAATGTAAAAAAATAAAATCTAAATTCAATTCAAATACCAAAACTTAAACATACTCAATTTATGATTTGGTAATTGATTGACAGAGGTAAGTTATGAAATTGGTTAATACCTGATGCGAAACACGTTTTAAATAAGTAAGTAGTAAGTATTTTGCTTCCGTTGCAAATATTACCGGATTTTCCTTAAAAAGTGAACACAATGAATTAAACATAACAATTTTCAGGAAGACATTGGGCTCAAATAGTATACTTGTTCTGGTGCTTAGGCTTCATGAATTCATTGTATATAGGCACAATGAATTTTGTACTTGTTACTGTTTGGGCAAAGAGACGGAATTAAGTAACCTCTAGAGTTGAAAATCATTACCTACTGGCAGTAGAAACATTTATCATTAAGCGAATTGTTTGCTCGTTTGTATAAATATACAAACATAGATCCCAAAAATTATCTCCACTAGGATTCCCACCAATTTTGAGCGGGAAAAGCAATACAAACACTTATTTGCGGAGCTTAAGTCCCGGTGAAACAAACGACGTAGTCTATTAAGACCACCCACGCAAATAGCACCTAGGCTAGTCCACGATCAGCGTCTTACGAACATTACCTTTACTTTACCTTACCTAGAACTTTCTTATTTAGCAGAATCTGTGTATTATTATAAATTGTAAAACTAATTTCAATAATATATTATTCAAAGGTATAAAATTAACGTTTCCTAAAGCCTCTCCCCAAGTTTTAGTTAATGAGAGATTTTAAATCGTTATTCTGTCTCATTTCAAGTTCCTTATCCTCATAGAACCAATACTCTTAAAAGGCGAATAGATTATCATTTATTATTAAAGTGAATAGGGAGGAAATAGGGTAATGTAGACCCACAAATTCTAAGTGGACATTAACCTGGTCCCGAGGATTTGGTACAATTAAAGTGGTCAAAATGACCCGAGGTTAATGGTGGAGATTTGTCAATTAATTAGGCGTAGGATTGGTAAGGGCACGCAAACTCTGGAGGGTTCGAGTCCGCGCCCTGTACTACTTATAAGGATCTTATTGGTCCTAATATACAATCCGTCGACTGGTTCACGTGTAAAAACTCCCGACAAAAGAAATATTGTTTATTTTTTAACTCGTTTAACCCTTCGTCCAGTGAATGCATTTTACATTATCACCTATATCTAATTTTCAAATAGTCGTTAGTCGGGGTCTATGACTAATTCTAATGGGTATTTCTTTTTGTATGTGACACATACATAAAAGGTTGAAAGGTTTTGAGCTGTGATTGCATTAGTTACTTAACATTTCTTAATTCTCTTACAAAGAGGTGTCTGGATGAGATCACCCATGGCGATAAGGTCAAATAAAGCTTAAGATGTTAAATACTTTTTAAATAATGCCTCATATTTACTTTTTTTATTAATGTCATGCCAGATAGTTTCTATATACACAAATGCCTTTTAAACTAAATAAATCAATGAAAGTTTGACCTTGTAGTTTCAGTTTCTCCCATATTAATTTATCTTAGAGTAATTAACATACAAAAGAGCAAGTAACAATTAACATAGTAAGCTCTTAAGGAACAATTATACAAGTCTTAGCAGCTGTTCGACTTTCATATTGGATTGTGAATTGCCAATAACCGTTAGGCAATTTGGCGTAGCTAACTTACACCTGAGTTGTTACAGTATAGGTTTATAATTAAAATTACTCTTGATTGAAATACTTTTTTTACAATATACGATAAAGGCGATTGACAGAATGTAGGCCAATTTGAAAGTGTCTGTAATAAATGGGGAATGATTTTGACTAAACATGATGGTTATATAAAAATTATTTTTATAATAACATATATATATCCCGACGTGAGATTATTGAAGTATACATATAATAAACTTGTCAGCATCCGTATTCTTTTCACGGTTGCCTTAAGAGCCGGCTAAGGAAACGTTCTAAGGGAAATCTCATTACACTTAACCTTTTAATAGGATCAACAGTTATCTCAAACCAACTCACTTACATTGAGATTTAGAAAATCCTTCACTGCCATAAGGATGCCCAATGTCCAACACTGGACTGTTTTGGGCTGTTAAAGTTAGTAAGTACATTATAATTACGTCTATACCTTCAGTAGTGTAGTCAGTAGTGACATTTCGTTGTCATTCTACACATATCACCAAATAGGGACTAACAGCATGTCAAGTAGGTAGTAGTAATATTGAGATAGGGCTAACCCCCTTAATGTTTGCCTAGCACAAACCCATGGGAGAGTCGTAAGCGCTAGACAGGCCTAATGGGAATTGGTGGGTTTTAACAACAGATATCCTAAGATTCTAAGATATGGTTGACACGTAACTGAATAATTTCAATTATTATTGAGTCTAGCAGTTAACTTCAAACTTATGACTTTAAAAGATCGTTCTTTTTTGTTTAATATCCATATTATTTCACATAAAATTAGTCCAAATAGCCGCTAGACGGTCTGTAAACGATAGAATAGGCAATGATATTAACACAGTTCCGTTTCCATTGGCGGTGTTGACCTAATTGTAAACGCATTTGCATTATTTTATGGGTTCGTTCCATCCATGCCTGGCAATGATTTACACCTGTGGACCGGAGAATTATAGAGGGCGCTGACCGTAAGCGCAGATGTTTGCTAATTCAGGAAATTTATTGCTCTCAACATTTATCACGAATTCCTATCGAGGATGAATAATCGAAATCAAATTAAGGGAGAGCGCTTATACGAGTTATTACTTGAAAAATATATATTTGTTTTCATATCCTATTACGTATATTATACTTTTTAGCGGTCTGGGTTCGGAGAATTTGCGTCCTCTTTTTACACTGTTTATATTAATTGGTAATTAATGCCAGATAACCGGCTACCTGCCTATTGAACCATATATAATAATACATAACTATTGATTTATAAATGGCAGCTAATGATAACACATGGTGTATAACCTTAGACCACGTGATTCACTTCGAAAAGTATTAAAAAATATAGATATTTTAAGAGAAGCGTCTCAATACATTTACCATAATCTAGTTTATGTCTACAAAACTCTTCATTTGTTTGAAAAAAATTGTGACGTACATAACTTTAATACTAAGAATAATAAAAATTAAATTAAAAATTTAAAAAACCCCCGACACAAGAACTTAAGTAATTTCCCTTTAAAAAGTAAAAAATAATAAAAGAAACTTAATGTTAAAGTACCTAAGAATCTATTAATAATTCTAAAAAAAAGGTCGCGTTGGGGGACCGCTCCTAATTATTTCTTTCTTATCTACGATATTTTTCATATCAAGTTCAGTCCCCCAACGCGACGTTTTTTTTAGAATTACTAATAGATTCTTAGGTACTTTAACATTAAGTTTCTTTTATTATTTTTTACTTTTTAAAGGGAAATTACTTATGTTCTTGTGTCGGGGTTTTTTAAATTTTTAATTTAATTTTTTTATACTTTTTATAGGTAGTTTAGGTTAAGTTAGATTTTAGTATATTATAATTTACTTACTACAATTTAAGGTCAAGCTCGTTCGCTATTTTACTTATTAATTACTAGTTTTTCTTACTATAAATAGGCTAAAGGTCACATTGTTACTGATTCCAAGTATATTTGCAGTCATTCGGTTACTCTCCCCACTTCCACTCCTCACAACTTTTAAATGGCTCAACCGATTTTCATTAATATATCTAAAAACACTCGCACATAGTTATCGAGAGTTATGATGCCCAGACAGACAGACACGTCAAATTTATAACACCCCTCTTTTTACGTCGGGGTTAAAAACAAACTTGCTGTCCAAATCTTTGACTAAGTAAAGTAGGGAAATCATTTGTTGGAAGATAACATTCTTTAATAAAATACCACAAAATCTTGCCGAATTGCCTTTTCACCAGTTTAAATAAAAGATTAAAAAAACCCTCATGAAATACTATACAATAGAAAAATATTTATCGGATAAAGATGTGTGGTCTTCCACTTAGTATTCCAGTTACAAAATCTTTGTAATAAATTATTGTAAAGCTATGTGTAGGTAAATGACAAAACTCTGTAACCACTGATATAAAAATTTAAAAGAGTAACTCGAGTTTCTTGCCGGCTCTTCTCGAAGATCCTACTTATTCCGAACCGGTGGTAGAGACACAAAAATATTATAATAATAACAATTGACGATTGAAAAGGGGGGGGGGGGTTAGTTTCCTAACATGTTTGGGAAAAGCGGTTCCCCAATGGGGACTGTGCAATAAGTAGGTGCGTTGTGACTTGTATAGATATTTTTGGTCAGAAATTTGTTATTGTATTAAATCTATTATATTATTTATTCTATCTATATATTTTGTAAGTATATCATTGGTTGGTAAATCATTTAAATTTCATTAACATTTAATATTTTATTTTACATGGATGGATTGTCTTTTGGATTGATGATATTTCTAAACGTAATTTAACATTTTTTTTTAAATTATAAATTGATTTAATAGTAACTAATTGCACAAAATGCCCTTTATACATTTTTCTTTTTTCTCCATCCTAAGGTTGCATGGAACATTTCGCCTTGTGCGAGAAGGCCGCTCATTGTATTGAATGTATATAATTATGTTTCTGTGTATTTTTTTGTTGTTTTGTTGTTATAGTGCAATAAAGTATATAATTAGTAAATAAATAACTTTTACGGATTTTACGGAACACTATACAGGTACATCAAAAAACTTATTATATTGATTTCACTGCGTTACACGATTTTGGTACCCACGTAAGTGTTAGCTGGAATGAATAGCTAATGAGTCACAGATTAAATGTTCCAAACATATGTGGTATCTATCACGTCTAGTTTTCGAGGTACATGCCAAATTATTTTTTCTATTACCCTCACTTTAGGCGTAAACGAAATAGTTACCATTTTTGATGTGTTGTACTTTTTTATCATTTTATTTTGTTTAGTTCATTTTTATTCGATAACGTCGATATATTCGTACATATTTCTTTGGAAATCCATTATGAATACTGGACTAAATGGTCGTCGCAACTGCTTAAATGCACCAAATAAGTTTTGTTATGTTTGCGGACAGTATATTGTGAAGTCACAACAAAAATATTTCCAAAAAAGTGAGAAGTGCATATTTACTATATTTGGGCGTGCTATTAATCAAGATAAACCCTGGATACTGATACCTTGGTTGAATGGAAAAACGACGTCAATGCCATTTGCCGTACCAGCATTATGGCGTGAACCTAGTAATCATTTTAATGATTGCTACTTTTGATTGACTGACTTACGTGGTTTTACAAAGAAAATCAAGCATACATCAAG
>PQWD01001503.1:0-13620 GCA_019425675.1 Leucinodes orbonalis | reverse complement strand
AGCTTTGTAACCGTTCATTAATGGAAGAGTTAGACCACATACATGTAAAATGCGTGACTATGCATTTTGTTTGATAATAAAACTTTATTTTTTGTGTATGACACATAGTAAAAACTTAGTACCTAACAATAATCTATATTATCTCTCGCCAACAAACATCAGCTTATGTTTTCATAGGTTCCGTTCCGTACTTTCTAGAAGCTGTACATGTTACACAGCTGATAGCAAAACATGAACTGCCAGTAACATAATTTAAGACGAATCACGATTAAAACAAAATACACTGATCCTTTAATTTGTATCTTCATTTCTTAGAAAAAATATTGACAGGAATACCCGAAATTCATGTTTACCATTTTTGAATCCATTAAGTATTTCTAATGCAGAAACTTAAACACCTTTCTTATAAAAATGGTAAAAAACTAAACTTTGTTTTCTAGTAATCTGGCTTACATACGTCTCCTTAGTCAGATTTTTCCGAAGTATCTCCTATCCTGCACTTTTAAGTGACTTCAAAAACGTATTTTTTATCAAGTTTACAAAAACCGCGCGAATTGAAATAACATTAATTTGACTGATAACTAGTAATATAAGTAATCCAACATAACAACAATGATTTCAAAATGGTATAAAAACTTGAAAAATAATTCAAAACTATCCGTTTGTAAAATGGACCACTAGGAGATATGGGTATTTGCTTATCACAGAAAAGATAATATATACTTTAAATGAGCGCCACTAGTATCCTGACTTAGGAAAAGGCACAGCCTAGTACAAAAGTAGATCAGTATTTGCTTAATGAAACGAATAAAATAATATAATTTTATTAAAAACAACAATATGAATCTGGTTAGCTACCTTATGAAGATTTGTTGAGTCGAATCAGTCAATTAATGTCTCTTACACACTTTGAAGTATTGTTTGTTTCCAGCCCAATTCCCGAAAGGATTCAGTACTGTGGACATCTAAATTCATGGAAACAATCAATGGTTTCAACCAATATAGATGTACAGACATTCACAAAGTACCAATGCGCCCCTTTTAGCCAAAGAGCTTGTAAGAATTTTCGGAAGTGAACAACAGATGAATATCGATACTGAATTTAATTTTAACAATATATATATTTTTAATATACTAGCTGTACTCAGTCACATTATGATGAATGATTGAGAAATTACAAACGAAATAAAGAATACATTTCATATAAGTTTAATTTACTTTTATATTATAAAATATTTATAACATCTACTTCCGATTTGGTGAAAGGCGCAGTCCATCACGACACAAGATTTTTCATTTAAGTGGTAATCAGGATATTATAATTAAATAATTGTATCACAAGATTTTTCTAAATACCTAAACTATGTAAATGGAAACGAATATTGTTCACGGGACTGTAATTACGGTTGTCAAGTGTAGTGAGTGTTTTCTCGGATACTAACAAACAAGCGACACACACACACAGCTGTTCGTTAAAAAAATTTTTCGTACGTATGAGACTTATTAAAAAAAGAGATGAAACAATCCTTGATGCAAATTATATATCAGGAGATAAAATTTCAATCGGTGCAGAACTTTTGGATTTTTAAGCGTATTTTTATATCATAAATCAATCAATAAAGCCCACCTGCAGAGCACAGGCCTTCCTGCACAGCATAGCTGTGGGGAGATTGCCCGTAATTCAACACGCTGACCCAATGCAAATTGTGGTGTGAACGACTACCATCCTAAGATTGTAGCCGGAACCGACGCTGCTTAACGTGCCCTCAGGAGCACGAATCATTTTCCTTTTCGGACAATCAGGAGATTCACCTGCAATCTCGTAACTCGAACTGAGAAAAAGCACACATAGAGACGATTTCCCGCGGGATTCGAACCCCGACCTCCAAGTTATGTATATGATCAAGCAACGCTGTAGCCATTTACCCACGAAGCATTGTATATGCCTATAACGTCCCACTACAGGAGTAAGTGTACCAGTGGGCGGTACAGCTGATTATATTAATGTCTTTGTCAGTAAGAGAATCAATTAACAAATTGAACAATGAATGCTTCATAAAAACACGGCATGACACAATTGAGTAAATTAATAGTGAGTTAATCTAATTAAGTATTGCCTCCATTACTCAGAGGAAACTTCTAAAATACTAGGTTGTGGATATACGTTTTGCTGTTGCAGTTCCCTTTTGTACAGATTATGTGTTTAATTATAATTCAATTAATAAAAAAGATAATCCTTTAATTAAAATCCTTTTAAAGGTGAACGTCATCAAGCAACGTGGATAGCTCAATTCAGGCGTACTTTCATAAAACTAGTTGCGATTGCCTGTTACGTGTCCAATAATTAATAATTTGAATGAATAATACATATCCTAAAAATTATGGCCCAATCTCTGCTGATGTAGTTAAATATTGGAATAAAAAAATACGCCACCTCGAGCAGTGAATCCAATAGCTTAGTCTCAATCGACAGAGCCGATTTCGCCGATGCAAGCGCGGCGCCTCTCAAGCCAGTCGCCTTTCGACCGCTGAATTAACATAATATAAACAAATATACACACATACAATCTATATGTTAACTGGTTTTCATAGGGCTGACAAAATTCGTCTTGTTGCAATATTTTTATTGCTGACACACCACTTTTAACATTTTTTATTCGTATTCGACCTATTTGTGTAGTGCTTGAGACGACGATACTACATCAAGGTTCGGGTCGATCCGGGTTCATGCAGTACAAACATTCGTGTACATGAACATGTATCTTTTTTGTCTGGGTTCTACAAGTATGTTGTTTTTATAATCATTTACAAAAAAATATACCCCTAAGTATGGTATCCGTTGTAGCTTGTAATACAACCTCCACGCTTAAATTGGAACTGATGGGCGTTGGATTTTTTTATCATATAGAGTAAACGGAAGGTCAGTTCGCTCTCCTGGTGTTAATTGATTGGACTTAACAGGGATTCAGTTATATACGGACTATCAGGCACTGCAGTGGTGGTCGTCGACAGCTACGCGTCGTAATACTGATTTGGAGTAGCGTCGCTGCTTCCTCGGGTTATGATGACCCGGGATAAGGGGCAATCGGGCGTTTCTCGACATGATTCGTTTGCAAGGTACGACTTAATTTAGTCTTATTATTATGGCATATTCGATTAAAATTGGTAAGCATACCTACACACAAAAGAAGTGACATGTTCGCTGCTGCGCTCGATGCAGACTTCCCTTTTATCTGTATTATCTATGTTGCAGACTAACTGAAAGAATACCCAATTGGGTCGTCGTCTTATCAATGCGCGCATTGATGACATACCTGCTTCTTTGATATTGTATATTATCATTGGTTTAAGTACAAAATGGCACAACCTTCCGCAAAAAAGGTTTCGACAGACTTAAATTTATTTGAATAGTAAGCTCGAGCTGTAATTTACGATAAGAGGGGCGTGAATAAAGTTGAATATAGGTAAGATTAGGACATAGATCATGAATTAGAGAGAGACCAAAAACTGTATTTACCTATAACTTTTTGTCACACACCATTAGTAGCATCAATACATTTCTCTAGAAGGTGTACAAAAAAACCTCATCAAATCATCATTATATTAGCAAAAACAGTAAAAAAATGTTGTTAAATAAATTGAACACATAAGTGGTTCACAGTAGCGATGCGAGAAATACCTATTCCAATTGCCAGCCAACAATGTATTTATAAAGACGCAATAGGTTTGTATTGGGTGGCGCGAGCGGGCGCGGCGCAGGCGGGTGACGCAGCTGTAGCGCTCTGACGATTGCAACTCGTGCCCGTAAACAATTTGCTGTTTGTAAACAAGCTAATGAAAACACAACCACGTTGCTTACAAGCCAAGCAGCTGACACATACATTAAAGGTTCTGCTTTATTTCCAATAAAACACCCCTCAAGACGCTTAAAGAAAATCTTAGAGTAATAAAAATAAGAATGACCGTATTTCGAATGACATATACACATTAATATGTTTAGTTATACCTTAGACGTATTAATTTGATTGTGACACGAATTTGAAATACCTACAGCTTGAAATATCCACAGTGTTACATACATATACATACAATTATTACAAAAAACCTCTTTATTAAGTGAATTATTCTTATTGTAATAAAATGCCTATAGACATGTTATTTTTTAGCTTTATTTGACGTAAGTAGGTCGAATAATAACGTTTGCGAACAAAGCGAATATCGAGAATTATCAGTTATCATCATTTATGTGATGTACAATATATTTGATATAAGCAAATATATAGCATCATGCAGCTTTTCTGGTTAGAGAATAAGAGAGTAAGTATACTAAAATTTAAAAGTAACAGATTATAGCTTATATGTGTCGATAGCAGAACGATAGAACAATCTCGAGGATGTGCAGGAATATATGTATCTACCAGGGCCAAACCATCCAACTTGGCCGGCAGAAATTAGATAAAGGGGCTAGTTGGATTCGGTTGGGCTAGGCGGCATTTGGCAAGTTAATTCCGCAATGCTTAAAGACGTAAGTCGTTGAGCCATTCTCAGGATTTCTCTCAGGCATAAAATCATAAATGGTGTTATTCGTGAGAGAACTAAAGATCGACATGGATCGCCGTATCAGCAACTGTCGTGTTAGTAGGCTGGTCACATATTTCGCAAAACCGATGGCTATTTGTGTAGATGAGTTCTGAAGTGGAGACCGCATCTTAGCAAGCGTAGGGTAGGACGCCTTCGGCCCGATGGTCCGTAAACTTTCATTAGGTCGCTGGTGGAAGCTAGATGAGAATGTGGACGACCGGGATGTCTGGCGCAGCATGGGGCAGACCTAGCAGTGGATTGCATATAAATAATAAATTGGATAAAACACTCACATACATTATCCTATGATACTTAAGGTTTTCGTGGAAATGTGGCCTCGCTCCGCAATATCTATAACGTAGATATTCTAAGGAAGTGTTCGGACGATTCGTTTGGATTCGTACTTGCTTCTACATTTCATACAGTACACTTAGACAAAACTCGAACATTCAACCGCACCTAGATGAATGGATATCTTCTATAGTACTTTTGTCAAAATTTATACACAGAACGACAAAATTTTGGAATCAGTTGCCATAGAAAATATTTCTTGAACTAGTTGTTCTTCACAAAAAGAGTGTACCTATTTGAGGCCAGCAACGCATTTCTATGCCCTCTAGTATAATATTGCAAATGCATGTTATAAAGGTAATCTATTATTTGCACCCTGTAGCATTTTAAAAATATTAGGTACATATAAGGTACCATATTCCAGTTTACTAAAAAAAAATCAGATACCTTTTAGGGTTATAGGTATAAAGCACCTGAACTAATTTATTGAAGAAATTGTAAACCGAGGGAGGAACAAAGCCTATGAAATATCGACAGATATCGACCAAACCTATCGTCAACTTTCACTCTGCACCTGCTATGGTAGCTATGCGGCCTCGAAAGTTTCGCTTTTGATTACGTTTTAAACATAAAATTAAAAGTCATTTTTTTATTAGGCAAATTATAATTTTATTTTTGAATGCTGATTTTCTGTCAAAAGCCTTCTTGAAACGGAACGTTTTTTCTTGAATATAATACTATTTTGACGACCCATGTGGTGATTGGTTGAGATTCCTCGATCGATGCCCGGGCAGTACAAACATGTGTATGCATCAACATGTCTGCTTGTATTAGTCTGGGTGTTTTCTATGCATAATATGTATGTATATTATATTTATTGCTAATTTCAAAAATTTATTTGTTTATATACCATTAACGTTAACATGGGAACGTTTCCCACGAATGTGCGTAAGAAAGAAAGAAAGAAAAAACATTTATTTTTATGAACAGAGTATGTTAGTTAAGGCTAGGTCAGAACTATGGACATTTGCTTTATTCAATATTGTGCTTTCAAGTAGTAAGAAAATGACAAAAATTCATTGCAATTTTGATTTGTTTTTTTGTTATAAAATCTTATTAACCTGGGTACTAAATAACGGATAAACATATTATATCTTCTTTATATTGTTAAAAGTTGAATTTCATAGAAAAGTAAACCATTTTTATAAATTGTGTATTATTTTAAGACATCTAACATTACTTTCAGCACATTTATATTATAATAGTATCTTGGACCTTGCTTCGTTGGAGACACGAGACGGTTCAAATGAACCAAGGTCGTTTCCCATTTGCATTGGGCTTCTAAGGTCATCATAAGATACGGACTGAACTATGGGTTTTCTTACCAATAAGTTAAATCTAATTTTTTTCTATTACTTTAAAAATTAATTTTAAATGCATTATTAAATGGAATGAAACCGCAATTAAACTGAACTTGTTACGAAGCGACGCAAGTGTTGCGGGCAAGAAAAGACGTGCTATAATAATATCCGCTCATCTACAGTTTAAATATAAAACCGGTCTGCGGTGCGCGTCGTTGTGGAATTTTTCGCTCGGCACATATATTGAGGTCCTATTTTTTTATAGCACGATAAGCTTAGCTTAGGTTGTGTGGTCGCTGAGCTAAATAACAGAACACACACTCAAATTATCTTTATTCAAATACAGATACTTTTGAATCGTCAATTGTTATTATTATATTTTTTATGACTCAACCACCGGTTCGTAATAAGTAGGATCTTCGAGAAGAGCCAGCAAGAAACTCAATAGTCACTCTTTTAAACTTGTATATCATTGATTACAGAGTTTTGTCATTTACCTTCACCTTTTTAATATTTATTCCGAACCAAAAGCACTGTTACAAATTGTTGAATTACAATTTGATATACAAGTTATTCCTAGGATATTGATAAGTATTCACAAATTATAAAAAAAAAATTTTTGTACTTGTAACACTATGTGCAAGACAACAACCCTTTGTGGACATTAACTAGATTAAGTTAAATGTATTGACGTAGAATGTATAGTACGTCAAAATATCGGTTTTTTTAAATACTTTCCCAAGTGAATAATGGAGTCTAAGGTTGTGGCTTGGAGTTAAAAGAACAATAATTAAATATTTTTTTATTATTTTCACGCCAAATGTTATTACGTCACGTTCTAATTTATGTAATGTGGCAAGCCCAAAACCATTCGCGTGCCGCGGGTAACTTCGCATTGCCATCAGCCCAAATCAGTTTACCAGAAATGCCGATGAATTTTATATTTCCGCTATAAGCAGTTTGGGTCCCAACACTAAACAGTGCGCGCGATAGCGCGACTCACTAAATCCAATACATTTTATTCATGAAAACGATTGACGTTTGTATGTTAATTCAGCGTGGTCCCGTCCTAACCGAATGAAATATTGAATTATAGCCGAATCGCGGGGATATATATAGGAGGTCTGTTCGATATTAATCCGCTTCCAGAACCCTGGCAGGAATTCAAATAAATCTGCTCCGTGACAAACAAGACGTATAAATCAATCAAGGCAAGGTGGTGTGCAGTATTGCAACCGCGGCGCCTCCTATTCTGTATCAGAACTTTAAGAAATTGTATCGATAGATTTATGTCCAAGGTTAAACAAACTCGTTATGAATTTTAGGTGGGCTGTTTTATTTGAAACTTTGATTTATACAATTTTGTTTGTTATTTTTAATAAACCTCGGCTGAGAGTGCTTGAAATATGTTATTTTTTGAACTAGCCGTTCAACCGCACGCATTGTTTTCACTTTTGAAACAACTTTATTTTGCGAAAATATAATATTTGGTTCAAATTGGTTCAGTAGATAAAAACTAACAACTAAATCTATCCTCGTTATAATATTACTGTAGACTATAAATAACAACAGTTTGCTTCTTTTTTGTTTGATTTCACTGAATGACAAGTACTTACTTACATGTTAGTAATTCTTTCTTGCTTTCAAACTTCTTGTCCTTAATTTGCAATTGTTAATTATTGTGCAAATTACACGATGTATGACGGTCAGGGTAATATAACACGTAATAATAGATAACATTTTTGAGCTGAAAACTAATGCAGAGGTGGGCGGTATTATCATAGTGCCATTTCTGTCTTAAACTGTTTTGTTAAAAGGAAATAAGTTATGTAGTTTGGTTATTTGTTTTACACAAAAGCAACAACAATCTTAAAACAAAACGATTCAAGCATTTGTTGCTTGACGCGGGCGAAGCCGCGGGCACAAGTTGGTTGTTAATAAATAGCGCACTACGATAGTGTCTAGTGAGCTTGGTTAAGTAAAAATATCCACATATTAAAAAAAGATTGGATAAATTATATTTAAAAGAAAGTAGTATTTTTAAATTAAATATCGTAATATTATTAATACCCGTAATAAATGATAAGTACAGTTTCATTTTATATCTTATCGCGTGCACTCTGCTCCAGCTCATTGAGGACGATTTCCGACGCCGACAGTTGTTTGTGGTTTATCTACATTGCTTCTTTTAGCTAGCAATCGTGTTTTCTTAATACTTTGGAAGTGGCAATAGACAAGGCATTTTATTCTTTGGTTCGTACTAGTGTGAACTTAGAGGCGCAAATCGGGCGTCAACTTTGTCCTTGATATCTTTATTTAAATCAAACAACCAGTTTTGGCTTGAAGAACTGTGGGGGAAATTTTTAAAATGCATTGCTTATTTAAGATACGGATGACCAACAATATGTTTATTATGATGTTACTAGGTGATAACTTTATAAATTATTCTTGAAGTTTCCTGATATTAGTTTATTTAAAATAAATAACACCTTTTCTACAAAAAATATCGAATAAGTAGGAAAAATTATATATACATATAGAAGATAGCATAAGGTTTGAGAAAATTATGAGGGATTATTACTACCCATTCCATCCATTATTTGTAAATTGTTACTACCGATTCCAACTAGAATTGCATCAGCTTACGCGAATAATGACAAACTTTTCCACTAATCTGCTTATAAGCTATTATACCGTTAATGGAATTAATAAGCTCTACTGGAACTCTAAATAATGTGTATAACATTACATTCAGGAATTAATATGATGATGATGATGATATGATGATGATGAAATGATTTAGAACGAATGCTTCTATTTCATTGATATTAGTACAATGCTAATTTCAAATATGAATTATCGTCATTATGATTTGATTATCGGACTCCTATATCTCTGTACAAATAAAATATTCCACGTTATCAACGCAATATGGCGTACCAGTAAATCAAAGTAACCTCAAGAGTTACGTATTAAGAAAGGTCTTCGTTGGAATTTTCCAATGATAAGGTAAGATTTAGAGATAGGTTATGAAGATTAAAATAAATTTATTACTTCGATAATACGTATTTGCATATCTATTGAACTATAACAATCTTGCAAGGGTTTCAAATTTTACTGCTGGTCGAACACCTCTTATTAACTCATGTATCACTTAGGTTGAATTTCCGCTGTCGGACGCAGATGACCTTTACAGATTCAGAGTGAGACCTCTCTGAGTCAGCCTTAAAAGTCGCTTGAGCCCCTAATATTTCATGCTGGGACCACATAAAAAAAAATATTTCATGCTGGTTTGCATGTAAAAAGTTTATTTTTACTTAATTCATCCTTGCTGAGTATTAAATAGAGAATTATCACAGTTCCATCAAACAATAGAATTTAGTTCCGTAAATGAATGTTTTATCTTAGAATTAATTCCATTTAAGCTTCAGATTGCATGCGATTGAATACAATGTACCAAGACAAAACAAATAGCTGTTTATTTATCTTAAAATGATAATTAATAATAAACATGAATTAATAACTTTGTACCCACTTTATTGACATAAGTATTGTTCCGGGTACTAGATAGTTAACTATTAGAGAGAGAGAGTTGATAATTATTATAACTTATACTGTATACCATGACATACCTATTTAGTACTGTTGCATTGGCTGATTATAATAATTAAACATCTGCTGACTCGTATTATTTTATTGATGTCATTGTAGTCGATTAACATAGTTCGTAGTCCCAGAATTAAAAAATAAATGAAATTTCAATGATATTAAAAACATCGCTATTTAAAATAAACTTATTACGCAAAAAAATTAAGGTGAAGAAAAAAATATAAAGTGATACCGCATTATGTATCACTACATAGCCGCTTTATCATACAAAGTCGCTTTCTCAGTCCATATACGAGTATGCGTAGTATGAGTATGCTTGAATCTTTAAAACAACGCAACGGATTTTGATGCGGTTTTTTAAATAGAGTAATTAGAAGAGATAATCCATTAAATAGTGCAGAAATACTTGTATTTTTTAAAGTTTATGTG
The DNA here is from genome assembly GCA_019425675.1 of Leucinodes orbonalis. Lineage (NCBI taxonomy): Eukaryota > Metazoa > Arthropoda > Insecta > Lepidoptera > Crambidae > Leucinodes > Leucinodes orbonalis. The sequence continues at coordinate 3,349 of PQWD01001503.1, read as the reverse complement.
ATGTCGTAATTGTTTACATTGCCAACGCAGGTCCTGGTTATCAAAATAATGTTTTATGTACAACGTTTACAGTTTGTCTGTTGTGTATTTAGCATTGCAGCCGTGCGAAGCCGGAGAGGGTCGCTAGTATATTCATATATTAAAAAAATATACATATCCCAATATGTCAGCAACCTAATATTTATAAACCTAAATTTTGGTCGTCTTTTAACATTTACTAATGTAATGTGATGTAAGAATGCGACGTACTAATTGAACACTTCGTTAATTGACTACGCTCACAACGAAACGGCTGAACTATAAACAGATTCTAGACTTTACTGTGTCGTATTTAAATTTAATTTCGTACATCACGACTTTGGCGGTTGAATGGGCATTGTATGCGTAAAGATTAATCAATGCCATGGTTCCCCGCGAAGGTCATCGAGTTCGTGGTCATACGCAAACTTCAATAAGCCATATAGATTTTCAGTAAATCAGATTTAGATTTAAAAATATAGTAACGCTAATTAAAATTTTAGCGTGTTGTTTTATTGTATTTTGTAAAGGTAGATTTTGCGCCGTTATAAAACATTCAAAGACAGACATTTAGTTAATAACTATGAATTAAGATACAATAAAAAGGGCTTCCTCCATCTTTATCATGCTAGATAACGGATGAATCTTTAGTAACCTGCCAACACGCTCTGTGCGAAGAGTTAATTGTAGTTTTGTTTCCGAAAAGTGTACATACACTGTGTGTATATACACTTAATCCAATAGCTTGGTAATAATAAATAATAGCGTGTTAAAGAATATAATATTTAATATGACTTGATCGGTCCGCGTCTGCGCTATAGGGAGGCTTTCGTTCACCAGTGGAAATACTAGGCTCTACTGATGACGATGATGATATTGATAATCAGTAAATTATAATTTTAAATATTAAGGTTCGATCGTTGAAACTAATAAAGTTATAAATACATTTGAAATACATGTACGTCATGCCCCTTCAAGGAAAATAAATCTTGTAGTTATTTAAATAACCACTATTTATAGAAAATAAGGAAACAAAATTATTAAAGACAACCTCATAGATAAGAAAAAGGTAATAATTGTGAGTGAGATATTTCCGTTAATAATTATAATTGAGCTGTACGAAATTACTTACGTTAGAATTAAGTGGGCTCATATTTACACACATTTGGTTTAGGTATTTCCTTTAATTTGAAAATTGATAATATTATTAATGTTGAGTATTCAAGAAATAATTGTCACATCTTTTCAAAATTATATTAGAAGCCTCCTGAATATTTGACAACTTTACAGTTCAATACCTAAACACTTTTATTTGGTTGGTTTTTTGAAGTTTATTAAGTATAAACTCGAAGTACCTAATTAAATGCGAATTTCAAATTATTATTTGTTTTTTAATAATCCAATAAGTTTTATGTAATGGATTCTGAAGGTGACAAATCATGCAAAACAGAAACAGGACTTGGCGATCCGCTAACACGTAACAGGCCTTCGTCACCTACATGGGGTGTACCATGATGAAAATCACTTGATAATAGATAAAAATATGATAAAAAATATGAAATATATTCAAATATGATACTTTAGTACATAAAATAGAAAAGAAAATGAATTACCTTCCATCCAGCTGAAGAATTACTGTCTCCCTTATCTTTAAAATATGGCACGTTCTGGACCATCCACTCGTAGATCTGGGACAGCGTGAGCCTGTTGTCCTGGGCTGAGGTGATGGCTTGCGTGATGAGATCGGCGTAAGAAAGGTTGCCCCATGCATTCCGACGGGAAGAATTCTTTTTTGTGCCCACTGTAGAAGGTAGAGGTGGAGCCCCTGGAAAATTACAAAAATATTGTTTATTTTGCCAAATGTGTACGCATTTGGTAGATGCTGGATTATAATGGATACGAACACCGATCTTAAGGAGACTGGTACTAAAATATATTAAATGCAACATATATATATTGTGACTAGTGAATATTTAACGAGACTCAGACAATGATGTCAGGCACTGGACCAGCACAGCTGGCTACAATCTGGAACCCTTTAATGTATCCTTCAGTGAAAAGTGGTTCTAAAAATTTATCGGACAGTGATAGTTAGGTTAATTTATATCCGTATGTAAGTATTAATTCTCTTAATTTATTTGAAAACATTTTACAATTTAATATAAAGAACTGCCCCCATTAAAGGTTACTCTGTGTTACTTATTCTATATAATAGTAATATAATTAGTTTGCAAATAAACTAATCAAATATATTATTGATGTTCGTGTGTTAAAAACAAAAATTATGCATTGGAGAGCAATGTCTTATACATCAATCCAATTGGTAAAATAATAATTGTAGACTACAGTGTCACCTCTAACTAGATGTTATCAATAACGGACACAGGGCAATTATTGTCCGGTTATTTGTAGTGCTTGTTGCAGATACTCGTACATGATTAACAGGTGGCGGGCGGGTCAACTAGAGAAATTAACTACTTAATTTAGTCAGGACCTATTAGTAAAACATCCTCAACATTAGGTGACGACCCATATAAGGGTGGAGACGTCGTCCGTTCCGGGTTTTATACCCAGTCATTACAAACATTTGTGTTCATGAACATGTATGTTTGTAATAATTAGGGTATTTCTATGTATCATCATCATCTGCTCATTAAACGTCCCTACCGAGGGGCACGAGCCTACCCGTATAGGGTGATTGGGCCTTAGTCGTCCACGCGGGCCCAGTGCGGATTGAACGACTTCACGCACAACCTTTGAATATCTTCGCAGGCGTGCGCAGGTTTCCTCACGATGTTTTTCTTCACCGTAAGAGCGTCGGATTACATACATATATTTTCGAAAATTCGAAAACACATTGGTACGTAGCGAGATTTCTATGTATAATATATATGAATTAAAAAATGTATATAAGTACCACCACTTGTTTTTAACCATATTACAGGCTTAATGTTAATTTTGGCTAGGTTGCGCTGTGTAGTGTCTGAGATATTAATTTATATTATAAGTTGCTGGCAAGGTTCCTGATAAAGCCATCAAAGTTGAATGGTTTAATGACTCAATTACATGTACGATGCTACATTTTCATTTTGGGATAATTCGACATCACCTTGTTGGTCTAAACGAACGATCTAAAACGAACGGTCGAATATAAATTCACTCAATTACCAAAGGGGAAAGAGCAACCTGTGCCGTCAATATTGGAATAATTTTATTTATTTTCTTAATATAAATTGGTAAACTTATATAAAAACTAATATATATGTATTGTAGTAATACTCTGAGTAGGAGTTGTATTCAACCTATGCTCAAGTATCATATTCGGCCTAAA
>PQWD01001502.1:0-16110 GCA_019425675.1 Leucinodes orbonalis | reverse complement strand
AGAAAGAAGGCTACATTCAATTGTTATTTATAGAACAGTTTTGGTATTTTCGCCATTAATTTCTTTCGATAAGGTTCAAATTCAAATGTGGTTACATTTGAACACATTTAGAAATGGCGAGTTGATTGATACAAATCCATTTTTTTTGTAAATACATACATATATACATAGATACATCCAGACAATAAAAACAGACATGTCCATGCACACAAATGTTTGTACTGTCCAGGGATCGAACCCTTGGTGTAGTAGCGACTCTTAATTACACCAAATGGGTCGTCGAAATAATTATTTTACAAATACTTTTAAATCGTAAGTTTCATTACATTTTGCGTAGCTCTCCCATCGCGTTCAAAAATGTATCATCGAAAATAGCCTGCAAGAGACTCGTTACAAAATATCGATTACAAGATAGCACCCATACCGAGCACTTACCGTATCCGAAGCCACTCTGGGACCTTGAGCTGGCCTAATTTGAAGGCGCTAACAGGCCGTGACGTCTAAGCGGCCTAACGACATACTAGCCGTAATAGGCCATGACGGGTTGTCGGAGGTGGACTGAATTAAACATGACAGTGGATATAGTTGGAGACGACACTTAGGAAGGTTTGAACTATTAGCAACTATTAATAGCTTTTTGATCGCATTACCTAGTTTGTGTCCGGCTCGAAGGACCGTGGGCGGGAATTTTAAATTGATCGTCATATTTTAGGGGAGGTGTTTTATAGATTGTTGAGCTTGAGACATGAATTGTAATGTATCTAGTGTTTGATAAATTTTGTTTAGAATCACCTACTATTATTCTGAAAAAAGTATAGCACAACTTAAGTTCAATAAAGAAAGAAAGAAGAATATAAAAAAGGTTAAAGACTTACGATGATTTTTATTTCTAATGTTACTCGTGTGCAAGAATCTATGTGTCTATTTCCGTGTTTAAACATAGAAATTAAATATTTTTAAATTGTTATCTTATAAGGTTGTGACCAGTTAATGTAAATAAAAGAGTACTTTGTTGAAAAACGATGTATTAATAATGAATCCAATTGCTTATGACTACGCTTATATATAACTTACAACTATCTATGTGTGGAGAGGCGCGTCACACACTACAATCTAAAAAAATATTTTATTCTCCCCATAGCGTAGGCTAATGAGAACTTTTTAAAATAGAAGTATCTTAATATGTAAATAAGCCGTTATTGATAAAATTGAGTTTCGATGAAATAATCATGAACTTTTTACACATTTCAACGGAAAGTGACAGTTTCTTTTATTAATAAAAAACAATCATAGATTTAGCCTTTGACATATTCCCGAATACTTTACAATATCTGATAAAAGGTTAACTTTGATTTAACCCCGAATAAATGACTAAAAGCAAACCAACCCTACTAACAAAATCTATATAGTAATATTGCTTGCAGAAAACAACAATGCAGCGAATTTCACTCTAATAAACTTACAAACTAGCAAAGTTAAAGCGCTAGTTAGCAAAACATCAGCACCTGATAAACATTATGCAGAGCGCTTAAAGCGCTGCATGCACTTAACTAACGTACAGTCGGTACCTTAAACCGTATAGCGCAAAGCTTCGCTAAGGTAACATGGCAAGTTAACAACAACTCGAGCTTGATGCTTCGACTTATAACGAGGAATAAAAAGTTTGCNGTCTGCGAGTGCAACAAATTGTGTAATTAAGAACCGGCGTATTGTAAACGGTTAACGGTTTTCTGCATTTCGTGTATGCGATGGAAATGTGTTTTGTGTGACTATTTTCTTTACATTGATTTGTGTGCTTTGTTTTCTTCTGAAAAAGAAGTAAATAACAAATTCTTATAAATATGGTGCTGAATATGATACTTGATAATGACAATATGATTATAGTATTTCGTAAACTGGATTAACTGGTGTTTTAAACTTCGGTTGACATACTACAAAGGTTTAATCATATTTTTCCTGCACTGTCTTGATTATTGAGACATAAAACATACCTATGTAAAAAAATCCGTATAGAACTATAGTTACCGACATAGCCCGCTGGATCAGCAGGCTGAAGTGGCTGTGGGCTTGTCACGTATGTCGCAGAACCGATGGCCGTTGGAGCAGGCGAGTTCTGGAGTGGAGACCGCATCTTGGCAAGCTAGCGTAGAACGCCCTCCGGCCCGATAGACCGACGACTTGCAAAAGGTCGCTGGAGGAGGCTGGATGAGAAATGTGGACGACTGGGATATCTGACGCAAAATGAGGGAGATCTATGTCAATGGACTGCGATAGGTTGAAGAGAGATGTAAAATAATAAAAGTTTCAATTTTCTTCGGTATGAAAATCCTGTGATAAAAAGCAATACGTAATATTATTTATATTATAATCCATGATATAATTTGACTGCGTGCGTGTTCTAGTTTTCCAAGCCTTTATTTTCCTACTTTTATTTTTATTTCTGGCGCAAAATGGGGGAGACTTATGTCTAGCAGTGGACTGCGATAGGTTGAAGAGAATAGATTTTTATTTCCTTTCATCATCATCAGCTCATTAAACGTCCCCACCGAGGGGCACGAGCCTACCCGATAGTCGTCCACGCGGGCCCAGTGCGGATTGGACGACTTCACACACAACCTTTGAATCTCTTCGCAGGCGTGCATGAAGGTTTCCTCACGATGTTTTCCTTCACCGTAAGAGCGTCGGATAACGTACATATAATTTCGAAAATTCGAAAACACATTGGTACGTGGCGGGATTTGAACCTCAGCCCTCCCGGTAGGAGGATGACAGTCCACACCATTGAGCCACCGACGCTCTTATTATTATTTCCTTTGTTTCTTGCGATTTCCAGAGACCACCCATACATAATAATATTATGAATCAGTTATTTTAATGCCTGTCTCACCCTTCAGTTTACACACGCACAAAATAATAATGATCTTACTCGGGTATAAAAACCTCACAATTGTAGTCTTAACATACGTGATTGGTACAATCGAATCAATACTAACTTTACGGGTTAAATTATCGTCGGTGGCTCAATGGTGTTGACTGTCGCCTTCCAATCGGGAGGGCGCAGGTTCAAATTCCGCCACGTACCAATATGTTTTCGAATTTTTGAAATTATATGAAACGTACACATCCGTTGCTCTTACGGTGAAACAATTCAAAGGTTGTGCATAAAGTCGGCCAATCCGCACTGAGCCCGCGTAGACGACTAAGGCCTTTACACCCTATACGGGAAGGCTCGTGCACCTCGGTAGGGACGTTTAATGAGCTGATAATGATGATCGATTAAAATATCTTGGTCACAGACAGACATTACAAATTTACGTCGAAAGTATAGTAATAAAAAATAGTGTATACGCGATTCAATTCGTAAATTATGTGTTGATTTACCTCACATTCATGCTACAGCAGAATTCCATTTCCATTGTATAACGTGGAAACATCGCAAAAAAGCCAAACTCCAGAAACATTACCCGTGTTCCCCCAAAAGGTAAACTTTGGGATTTCAGATTCAGTTTGCTGGCAAAAAATATTCGCCGAGTTCCCTCGGTCGAAATGAATTCAGGCGAGTTGCAGACATTTCTTTATGGTGCCTATATGACTAAATACCGAGTCTACCATCTAGTCCAGATTTTTACTATGTGGTCCCGGAACGACAAACACACATAATTTCATATATAATACTGGCAGAGGGTTTCTGCGTCACGCCGTGTTTGGTTTTTTGGCAGGTACCCAGTGGCTTGTAGGAAACACCTTATGATACGTGAAAATATTCCATCAAAGATATGTAACAAAGAAAGAAGGCTACATTCAATTGTTATTTATAGAACAGTTTTGGTATTTTCGCCATTAATTTCTTTCGATAAGGTTCAAATTCAAATGTGGTTACATTTGAACACATTTAGAAATGGCGAGTTGATTGATACAAATTCCAAAACCGTCACAAAATATTATTGTTCAAATAAATACATAAATATCCACTGACATTCCCACAGCGCCATCTAGCCCCAAGTTAAGCGTGAAGCCTGTACTTCAGGTACTAAACAACTGATAACCATACTTATACACATATTTTTTTGTAAATACATACATATTATACATAGATACATCCAGACCAATAAAAACAGACATGTTCATGCACACAAATGTTTGTACTGTCCAGGAATCGAACCCTTGGTGTAGTAGCCGACGTCTTAATTACACCAAATGGGTCGTCGACAATAATTATTTTACAAATACTTTTGAATCGTAAGTTTCATTACATTTTGCGTAGCTCTCCCATCGGTTCAAAAATGTATCATCGAAAATAGCCTGCAAGAGACTCGTTACAAAATATCGATTACAAGATAGCACCCCATCCCGAGCACTTACCGTATCCCGAGCCACTCTGTGGCCTGAGCTGGCCTAATTTGAAGGCGCTAACAGGCCGTGACGTCATCAAAGCGGCCTAACGACATACTAGCCGGTAATAGGCCGTGACGGGTGTCGGAGGTGGACTGAATTAAACATGACAGTGGATATGAGTTGGAGACGACACTTAGGAAGGTTTGAACTATTAGCAACTATTAATAGCTTTTTGATCGCATTACCTAGTTTGTGTCCGGCTCGAAGGACCGTGGGTGGGAATTTTAAATTGATCGTCATATTTTAGGGGAGGTGTTTTATAGATTGTTGAGCTTGATTATAAATTGTAATGTATCTTAGTGTTTGATAATATTTTGTTTAGAATCACGTACTTATTCTGAAAAAAGTATAGCACAACTTGAATAAAAACTTAAATAAAAGTATAGCATAACTTAAATAAAACTTAAATAAAAAGTATAGCATAACTTAAATAAAAACTTAAATAAAAGTATAGCATACTAATAAAAAGGTTAAATACTTACGATGATTTTTATTTCTAATGTTACTCGTGTGTGCAAGAAATCTATGCGTCTATTTCCGTGTTTAAACATAGAAAATAAAATATTTTTAAAATGTTATCTAAAAAAATTATTTTATTCTCCCCATAGCGTAGGCTAATGAGAACTTTTTAAAATAGAAGTATCTTAATATGTAACTAAGCCGTTATTGATAAAATTGAGTTTCGATGAAATAATCATGAACTTTTACACATTTCAACGGAAAGTGACAGTTTCTTTTATTAATAAAAAACAATCATAGATTTAGCCTTTGACATAGTCCCGAATACTTTACAATCATAGATAAAAGGTTAACTTTGATTTAACCCCGAATAAATGACTAAAAGCAAACCAACCCTACTAACAAAATCTATCTATATAGTTATATTGCTCGCAGAAAACAACAATGCAGCGAATTTCACTCTAATAAACTTACAAACTAGCAAAGTTAAAGCGCTAGTTAGCGAAACATCAGCACCTGATAAACATTATGCAGAGCGCTTAAAGCGCTGCATGCACTTAACTAACGTACAGTCGGTACCTTAAACCGTATAGCGCAAAGCTTCGCTAAGGTAAACATGGCAAGTTAACAACAACTCGAGCTTGGATGCTTCGACTTATAACGAGGAATAAAAAGTTGCGCTCGGAGTTCGTAGGAACTTGGTTGTTAGGGTTCCATGTTCGAAGTAACGGGTTCCTTATATATGTCTTTTACGTATATGAAACATTAAATGTTAAGTGGTTCATTTATTCCATGGCCATTGGAGCAGACGAGTTCTGGAGTGGAGACCGCGTCTTGGTAAGCGTAGCGTAGGACGCCCCGGACCGAGGGAACGATGACTTGCGAAAGGTCGCTGGTGGAGGCTGGATGAGAAAAGCGGAGGACCGGGATATCTGGCGCAAAATGGGGGAGATCTATGCCCAGCAGTGGACTGCGATAGGTTGAATGAAATAGAGAGTGGTTCATTAAACATTGATGAACTTTTTTAAGCTACCTACAGTGCCTACTTCCCAAAACAGAGAAGTGCAATACACTCTTGTTTTACGGGACGATATTTGGCACGGCGGTGGTACTTACCTACAGAAGCGACTTACTTTCGTGTATAGAAGCGTATCAAAATAATAATTTCTGTGTCCAAATCAGGAAAGGGAAACTGTTATTCCGAATTTAACGCGAACAAAGCCGCAAGCATAAGCTTGTATAAATAGAAATTGCTAACGCCGAAATTATTACTAATACGGCTAACGAAATCGATTGACCTTACCTAACTGACGATCTTACACAAAGTCTGCCAGGTTAATTGATTTATTTATCTTTGGACAGTTTACAAGACATGCACTTTATATTTTGACAATATAGAATTGTAAGAGATTCGAATAAGTTATAAAGCCTTAATTAAAATACCACGACAAGCACATCTGACAGGAAGCAGTTTTGCAATTTGAAGTCTCAAATTTTAAATGTTATGATACCTAATTTTTCTTTTTACTGTTTGTTCTATAGGTAATAAAAAAAAGATTACTTACCACCTTGTTACGTATGTACTTGTGATTGTTTGTTTTAATAGATTAATATTTAATGTATGTGTGTTAATGATATTAATGTGTTTACCTATAATTAAGTGTACAATTGTCTTTTTCACATGTATGCAATTATTGTTAAGAATTATTGTAACACTTGTTGTAACCCTAAAAAAATAAAATAATATACTTAAAAATACTAATTTAAAGTATAGATTACAAATAAGTGTGCTAACAAGATAATATTAAAGATACAAGCAATAAAACCTCAAACCATGAATTTGAATCCCGTTTTGACCGCGATGGCGTCAGTCGCGGCCATTTTTTTCACCACCCCCCCGCCTGCTATACAATTTGTCTTGAAACTCTCGACCTGAGAAGGGGGGGCACCCCCCACGTAATCAGGCGGCCCACCCGTCTATATAGAACCTTAGGTGGAACAGTTTGGCCGGGCTAGAAGCTGCAATCTTAGTTATTAAAGTCTAGGTAACCTGAAACGAGAGGATTGTTTTATATGTCAACATGTGTTATATTGGGTGTTTATAAATAGGTATAATATGTATGTGTTTACAAATATATTACATATGTTTTTTTATCCCTTGTTTAATGGAGTGACCTTTGCTCGGAATAAGACTGCAGTGCACTGGCATTTAAACATAGCATGGCGCTATGGTGCCGTTTTGGCTAATTTTTTTAGTTTTATTATTAAAATAAAGAAACTAAAAAATAAAACATCATCATATTATATGCTCGTTATTTGTCTCCACAGAGGAGCACGAGCCTACCCGTTCGTCGTCCACGCGGGCCAAGTGCTGGCCGACTTCACGCACAACCTTGAAATTTTTCGTAGATACGTTGTAAATACGTTCTAATTATAATTATATGTGCTTTATCCAACAGCGTTGGTTAACGTACATATACGCCCTTGGGTAATCCGGAAGTCGTGGATTTGAGTCCAGCAAAAGACACAGTGAAAGTACTTAACTGACTTTGTGCACTTTTTTCGAGTTTGGCAACGGCTTTGCAGGCTTGAATCACCTTATTTTTTGAAGAGAAAGGCTGTACGGAATCAACTTTCTTTTTATAAGGTGGCTACAATAATCAGTATAAGTTTACACAGTTCGATAAAACATAGTCCGAACCAAAGTAAAAATGCAAGTTGCACTAGCAAAGTTTAAACAAAGCTATGAAAGTCACAGAATCACATAATAACTCATTGGGCGAGCACTAAATCTTAGAAACCAACGCACGACACAAAAAACAAATTACACAAGCTGGCTTGGATAGTCTTTTAAAGTATACAACTAAATACGAAGCTTTATTTAGTGTGGAGCGCAACGGCTTGGCACAGATTTGTGTTCTCACTAAAGAAATAAGGAGCCATTCATAAAGTTTAAAATACGTTACCGCTCAGTTATAAATCGTGGCGTACATACGCAGTGAACGTTTGACCTAGTTACCGCGTACCTAAGTTACCTCAGCCAATACCTGATGTAACTGGTTATACCTGGCAGGTGTGAGTGCACGTGATTGGTGGATAGCCGACCAACCGGTTCACACCTGTGTCGACAGGTGCTTTCAGGTAGGTCACCCACGCGCGGCCACGCCCCTTTTTATCGAGCTGCGCAGGTAACCTGCGCGCTGATTGGCCGGTGTAAGGTAAGGACAGGTATACCTCGCCGTACAGGTGTTTAAGCTGTCATTGGTTGTGGTTTAGTCGTGTTTTGCCGGTGCCAAGGCCTGGACGCGTTTTGGTTGAAATACAAAAGGTGGGAAGTGGAAAAAAGTGTGCGCATGTGTAAATGCGATTGATGTTTTCTTGAGGTGGGCTAAATTTAGTTGGAGGTGGGTGCGCCGCGTCCTTGCGAAGGTCGTTTTGCGAGGTTTGGAATATTGTGAGTGTATGCGGTTAGAAGTGTGAGGTAGGGAGGCGTAATTTGAGAACTTAATTACGTATATCGTGCCTATATGTAACTACACTTGAAATAGATTGAATTAAAATAAAATTATTTCTATGATTAAACATAGACTAGCTTAAAACAAAAAACGTTTCTCTAGATAGATATCTTACTGTTGTATGATAAATGAACAATTATCTTTCCTATGCCACAGTGATTGATATGATAAAGTGGCATTGTTTAATAGCCATTTTTCATTAAATACCAAATTAAATAAGTTAAATACCTACTAAATATATGTAAAAAACATTCAATTTCCGTAAAACTAGAGCATGCAGAGAATCTTCTTATGAACGATATTGTACATTCAAGTTTTAGATAATTACACTCATAAAATGTCTTAATATATGTATATAATATAACGCGGTACATAAAGTAAATCTGACTGAATTTATATACCTACCTACGATTTAAAGATGGCATTATACTACAAATTTTCTAAATACAATAATGTTTGAATACAATAATGACCAAATGAAATTACTAAAGTACCTGTTTACGAATAGCTTATTCGAAAAATGTCTTAAAAATTGCCTGCTGATGCCTAGATATAATGCAAGGTAGCTTGTTACGTATAGGTACCTATTTTGCAGTATGTTAACGTGCAGTATTTTAAGTAGGTCAGGTCAACAGTGCCCGTAGCAATGAGGCTTCATTACGAAGTAACTGAATTAAATGTACTACCATGTTGAACGAAATAAAAAATATTAATCAATACGCAGCTCTATCTAGACCGATTTAAGTAAGAAGATTGAAAATAAATAACACGAATATTATTCGTGTTATTTATTTTTAGGGGCAACTGCCAAATAAAGCATATTTGTTTTGTGTAGAGCGTCGGTGGCTCAGTGGTGTGGACTGTCGCCTTCCTACTGGGAGGGCTGAGGTTCAAATCCCGACACGTACCAATGTATTTTCGAATTTTCGAAAAATATATGTACGTTATCCGACGCTCTTACGGTGAAGGAAAACATCGTGAGGAAACCTTCATGCACGCCTGCGAAGAGATTCGAAGGTTGTGTGTGAAGTCGTCCAATCCGCACTGGGCCCGCGTGGACGGCTAAGGCCCAATCACCCTATACGGGTAGGCTCGTGCTCCTCGGTGGGAACGTTTAATAAGTTGATGATGGTTTTTTTAAAAAAAAAAAACAAATATGCTGTATTTATATTATAATTTATAACAAACCTAGATTACAATATATTTCGGTAATAATCATTTTAAGTATAAGAGTACCTGTAGTAGGAAATTACCGTCGTTCCGTTCCGTCTTTACATCACGGTTAGGTAAGAATAATACCATGGTACTTATGGTAGTAATATAACAAGAAAATGTGTGTGTGTGTATGCGTGTGTGTGTGGGTGAGTGTGTGTACCTACTCGTGTATCAACGAACGTACCTGTCGTCCACAGACATCCGAATATACAATTAGACTGGACAAGCCGCCAAGTTTATAGGCAGTCCCAGTGTCGCAATTTCTTTTCGGTTCTTACCTGTGAAAAGTTATTATATTTCTTGGTAAATTTACTGATTCATTGCGATGATGGCATGTTACAATTGCACAGGATGGCATTTTGGGAAAAAACGGTAATTTCTTCTAATATTCGTGCGTCTTGACTCGTCTCACAGAGCGTAAACTGGCAGCCAGTGTATGCTCGTTGAGCTTACATTTGTAGCACTTAAAAACGCGGCTTGCCCCATCTCCTGTATTGGGAAATCTGTGCTGTCGTCTCACTGGTGAGCACAGGCTTTCCCCCATACCAAGACCACGTATAGGTCTATTTCTTTTTTTATTAAACAGAAGGCAAACGAGTTTATAAGAGTTACGCTCTTGGTATATGTAAGTGTAATTGTGTTTCAGAGACGTACTGAAATTACTGGATTTTGTATCATAACGTCTTCAGTATATTTTGTTTTCAATTTGATTCAATTCTGCCTCACTAAATAATGTTAATTTTAATTCAATTTTATCTAAACTTAGAAACGTATACTCATTGTTAATTTTACCTAGAATCTGCAGTTAGACATTATCTAAAAGTTCACTTTATAACTCACCATCATTATAATATTCTTAGTAATCTGTTGTAAGACAATTTATCTAAATAAGATAAATTTTACATAATTAAAACTCTAACGTGCTAAAAACACGAATCAAAAAAGCATAAAAACTCTTCATTAAATCCGCATTTGCGTTTTCCATTAAAAATTAACTATCCAAGTTCTGTAATATCCCCCTCAAAGGACTCTAGTAATTCCGTCGGTGCCTAATTACAGAAGCACTAAAACGTACCACCTAAGTCCTAGGTAATGAGCCGAGGCTCAAAGGACCCCCCTCGGGCGCACCTAGGGGTGGCGGGGTGGTTAAAGCCACTTCAATTATGAAAGAAGATTGAGTAATAATAGAATACTAGGGAGTTATAAGAACTAAATGTTTAAAGTTTATCTTTTAATGCTAAAGTGTTCGATAAATCAATAAAAAAAATATCTACTAGCTATCACAGAACGTCATGTAGCCCCAAACTAAGCATTAGCCTTTAATATGGATAAATAGGTACTAAACAACGCATAAACATAGGTACAATATACTTTATTTTGTTAATACATACATATTATACATAGAAAACACCCAGACCACAAACAGACTGTTCATAATACTGCACATAATTCTCGGGGAACGAACCTGTAACCCTTGGTGTTGTAGCCGACGTCTCAACCATTACACCACATGAGACGTCAAATTTATATTATTTCTTTTCCGGAATTTCTTTCAGTGATGAAATCAGAAATGATGCTATATGTGAGAGAACTAACGGTACTCACCGGATCAGCAATTGAAAATGGCAGGGGTCGGTGCAGCATCGGTGGTTCATTGGTGTGGACTGTTGCCTTACGATCTAGCGGGTGCAGGTTGAAATCTCGCCACCAATGTCTTTTAACATTTTTGAAATCATATGTACGTTTATCCAACACTCGTACGGTGAAGCAAAACTTCGTAAGGAAACCTACGCACGCCTGCGAAGCGATTCAAAGGCCCGCGTGGAGGACTAAGACCTAATAATGTATCCTTTACGTGTAGACTCCCGTCTCACAGTGGAGACGTGTAATTGGTCGGTAACGGATGTTGCAAAACCCCATAGGCCGTTGGAGCAGATAAGCTCTAGAGTGGAGACCAAAATGTCGCTGGTGGAGGCTGGATGAGGGAAGCGGAGGTCTGTGATATCTTGCGCAGAATGGGTAGACCTATGTCCAACATTGGACTGCACAGGTTGAAGAGAGAAGAGAGTTTTTCGGACTTTTTCTGACCTGATGGACGGACGATTTGCGAAAGGTAGTTGTAGACTGGATATGGAAAGCGGAAGAATGGGAAATTTGGCAATGAATAAAGGATAGCTACGTCCAGCAGAGCACTGCAATGGCTAGAAGTTATAGAAAGTTTTTTTATGCTAGAGCAGGCAAACGAGCAAACGGCTCATCTGATGGTAAATGACATCTCCACCTATGCACATTTGCAATACCAGAGGGCACTGAAATGCGTTCCCGGCCTTTCAACAGGGAATACGCTCTTAAAGTATACCTAATAACATGAGTAGACATCTGTAGTAACAAGAGAAGACATAGTATGTAGAACGTTGTTCCCCAGCATCAGAAGCAGACATAGAAGTCAATATAAGACGCATAACACCGCCAATAGGACAGCGATGCCGCAAATTGAACAGTATTCAGCGCTGTAAAATGAGTTAGAAAGTTGAAGGCGGCAGCCGGGCCGCCTGTGGACGGGGTCATGAGCGGAAGCGGTTATTTCTTTTAAATAAATATCGACTGACATTCACACAGCGCCATCTAGCCCCAAGTTAAGCATGAAGCCTGTATTATGGGTACTAAACAACGTATATATAAATATATATATTTTCGTAAATACATACATGTTATACATAGATAACACCCAGACCATTACAAACGGAGATGTTCATGCACACAAATGTTTGTACTGTCCGGGGATCGAACCTTGGTGTTGTAGCCGACCTCTCAACCGCAACACCAAATGTCTTTTATTACTAGCGACATATAATTTTTCATAACAATTAAATAGGTTCGTAATTAAGGAGGTACGTGGTTCGACTGTTGATGCGTGGGTGGCTCATTGGACTGTTGCCTTTCGATGTGGAGGATCAGATCCCGCCAAGTACCAATGTATTTTCGAATTTTCGAAATTAGGGACGTTTATTCGAAGGACAACATCGTCATTAAACCTGCGCATGCCTACGCAGAATCCAAAGGTTGTGCGTGAAATCGACCAATCCGCATGAGGCCCGCGTGGACGACTAAAGTCTATACACCTTGTACGGCTCGTGGCTCTTGGTGGGGCCCAGTGTGGACTGGCCGACTCCACGCACAACCTTTAAATCACTTCGCAGGCGTACTCACGTTGTTTTCCTTTACCGTAAAAGCGTCGGATAACGTACATATAATTTCGAAAATACATTGGTACGTGGCGGGATTTGAACCTGCGACCTCCAGATCGATAGGCAATACCATTCAGCCACTGAAGCTCTATGTATAATATGTATGTATTTTCAAAAAATACATAAGTATGTTTATCCTTTGTTTAGTGCCCATATTACAGGCGAATTGCTTAGTCTGGGACTACATGGCGCTGTGTGAATGTCAGTGGAAGTGTGTATGCTTACCCGCTGCGCTCGTGACTACGCCCACCCCATATCCACGGTTTTATGATCCGCACTGACAGTAAATTACGCGGCTGCAAGAAAGAGTTGTTACGACTTAGGTGAGCCGGTGAGGGCGGTGTTATTAAGTTGCAGCGCTTTATATTGCAACCCGCTTTTACAGCGGAAACTTTGCAATGGATTTTTTATATGCAATCAATTCTGCGACTTTAAATTGGTTTTAGTGTTAAGATATTTGCAGTTTCTAGTTAGGGTACTCAATTTGTTGATTGTTTTTCAAGTAGATGGTTTTGTGAGGATTTATTTGGGCCTCTTAAATAGGCTTAAAGTTGCTCAACGTGCTATGGAAAGGGCTATGTTAGGTGTTTCCCTACGCGATAAGATCCGGAACACGGATATCCGTAGCAGAACTAGAGTGACCGACATAGCCCACAGGATAAGCAAGGGCAGGGCACATGGTGCGTAGAACCGATAGCCGGTGGGGCGGAAAGGTTCTCGAGTGGCGTCCGCGTAACGGAAAACGAAGCGTAGGCCGACCCCCAACCAGATGGACTGATGATCTGGTTACGGTTGGCGGGTAGCAGAAGAGAGAGAGAGATCTTTTCAATCTATTGCAGTCTAGAACCTATGTCTTACCCATCTAACACCAGATACCTTTTCCTATTCTCCACTTGCCTCATACAGCTGCCACCATATTATCAGGTAGGCAACGCACACAATCACATTTTTAATAAAAACTATTACTTGTACTGTGATCCCTTGAGGATTTGGGATCCCAATTTTTTACATTTATTTCACATCTAATAAACTACGCTGAAAAGCATATAGGTACGGTCGCATTGAGTTACCTCATATTTTGAAGTCCGTTAAAAATACAATGCTAGTACCATCAGGCGATTTCAATTGCCAAAGTAACGCACCAAAATGAAGTTTGATGAATATCATTTTACATAACATAACATTGTCTTGTAAAAATACCATTCATTACATAACAATTATGTAAATCTATAAATAACTAAAATTTGCCAAATAAGAGGTACCTTCTAGGATAGTACTTAAAGTAATTCAGTTATTTAATTTACTCATAGTAAGGTCTACGTTTAAAGCGTAGCGTAGGACGCCCTCCGGCCCGATGGACCGACGACTTGCGAAAGGTCGCTGGTTGAGGCTGGATGGGAGAAGCGAAGGACCGGGATATCTGGCGCAAAATGGGGGAGACCTATTTCTAGCAGTGGACTGCGATAGGTTGAATAGGTAAGGTCTACTGTAAATGATAACTATATTTAGGCCTATATTCCAGAACGAGACTCAAGCATTGATCTTTAAATTTTAGTTAAAAGGGGATAGCACAATATACGATTAAAATCGGCATCTCTTTCTAACCAAGAGCGGACCCAGGTTTGGCGCCAAGAGCTGCACACAAGTATAGTCAAGTAAGACTGTAAGTATTTTATTAATGTACGTTAGTATAGTACTTAAAATTAGCTCAGGGGGGGTCATGACCCCCATGACCCTCCCCCTGGATCCGCCGTTGCTTCTAACTCAATTTAAGTAAGTATCAACCCTTAAATCTCGTTCTAGAATACAGGCGTTTGTAACAAAACACTCGAGTAGGAATTGCAAGGGACTCTTAATCTCGGGCACTCGAGGTGAGTTCGTAGGTCAGCATCGCTCTGCTGTGCAAACATTTTAGCAGTGTACACTTCCAATGCAATACTGCAGCTAAGAGGACTTTTTTTCTATAGACGTTTTCTTGGATTAGTTAAAAACTTGCTACCTTACATCAATGGTTTGCCCGCACTTTGTTATTTTTATCTCATTACAAATTACCTATTTTACTTTCTTGTTAATATAACTGTATAGTAATTGATGACCAAAACAATTTGTCAAAATAACCACATTTTTCGTATTACCAGTGATGACCTATGGTGCTGAGACGTGGTCTCTTATATTGGGCCTCTTCAATAGGCTCAAGGTCACACAACGAGCGATGGAGAGGGCTATGCTTGGGGTTGTATGCGTAGAAGAACTAAGGTCACCGACATAGTCACTTGCATTACCAAGCTGAAGTGGCAATGGGCAGGGCACATAGTCCGAAGACCCGACAGCCGTTGGGGCCGGAAGGTTCTCAAATGGAGACCACGTACCGGCAAACGCAGCGTGGGACGGCCGCCCACAAGATGGTCAGATGACCTAAGGAAGGTTGCTGGAACCCACTGGATGCAGATAGCTTCTGACAGGTCGGCGTGGAAGTTATTGGGGGAGGCCTATGTTCTGCAGTGGACATTATGTGGCTGAAATGATGATGAATTGCTAAGTTTCTTGCTGAAGTCTTCTGTCTCAAAGTGTACTCTATGGATTTAAATTAAATAAAAAATGTTCATGATTTGTATGCAATATTCTGCATTATTCAATGTTAAAAGCTAAAAATTTGTATCTTTATTATTATTTGAAGCCAAAATTCATTTGCAGGGAAATTCGCAAATGTATTTAAACACTTTCCAAAAACTAATTTATAACCACAACTTACCTTTCTTTGCAATATATTTAAAATAAAATAAACGAAGAGAAAAGAAATAAAATGATACCCAACTGCGTTTGCCACTTGCACGGTGAAATTGGGAAGGCCATCAGGAACTTTCTGAGCCCCGACGGATAAAGACTACTACTCGTAAAAGCAAAACTATCATAGCAGAAGTAACTCCCAACCGAACGTAAACAAAACTCCAGCTTTTTCTCACAATAAAGCGCGCTAATTTCATATGCCAAGGGGTGAATACGTCGATGATCACCTGCCGAGTGGATCCACTGATCGCGAGCTTAGCCCACCGGGCGAGGGCATTTGCGCCCGTGCGATCAGCGGGCGCTATTCACCTGAGTTGATGCGGTGAGAATTCGACGGTCCATACAGAATGGTCTGCCTAGGCTCCGCAGTTCCCGCTGCAATATGTAGTACGCGGATGCGATCGACTTCTCGCAGAATGTCCGCCTTGTATCCTGCAATTAATTCAACCAATTCGTTTCCACTCGAGCGGTGAGCGTGCGCACGGCCACCT